>CAJNIZ010017291.1:70379-92338 GCA_905231905.1 Symbiodinium pilosum
CCAAAACAAGGATACCTGGACATGGGCCTCAAACCCAAAACGAGGATACCTGGACATGGACCTCAAACCCCAAACAAGAATACCTGGACATGCACCACAAACCCAAAACAAGGATACCTGGACATGGACCTCAAACCCAAAACAAGGATACCTGGACATGGACCTCAAACCCGAAGCAAGGATACCTGGACATGGACCTCAAACCCTCTCAAAGCCTTAGCCTTCTAAGCCTCTAAGCCATCATGACAGTCATTCGGAGCAAAGCCAGGACAAACGTGATCAGTAGCCAGGAGGGACTCTCAGACTTAACGAGCATGCTCTGATACCAATACTGTTTAGGGCGGCAGGTCCAAGAATGCCTTGTACACAGAAGCAACGGTTGTAACAGGTTTTAGGGCTTTACGGATTCCTGAACGATGTACGTGGAGTACCAAAGGAAAGGAAGCTTCGTAGCAGCTTAGATTATTGAACACAGTTCTATAGGCGCTGTCTTCTAGCTACCTCTGCTTCAGAAGCAGCCGATAAGCCCGGTTGCCGTCAATTGATTTTACTTAGCTCAAGAAAGTATGGAACATAGCACAGAAGGCTTTTTAATACGGTTGGTTTCCATTTCCTCCATTCTTTCATTTCCTACTAGCAACCAGCAAAGAGGCCAAACACGTGACGAAATCCAAAATCTCCTGCAAGTTCCAAGATCACCCCACTAGTGCCATAAAATCCCGGATAGAAATGACAGAAACACGGGTATCCAGCTTTTGGAAACCAACATCTTTTGAAGATATGCCTCACATGTCTTTTTTTGAGCCATGTACCCTCAGGGAACCTAGGATATATCTAAACACGACAATCGGGCAACGTTTTCCATGTTTACAACTACTTCCGAAAGCAAAAGAGCCTCATCCAAAACGGCTGTATCAGGTACAGAACCAAACGTGCTTGAGCGCTGAAGTTGGAGCTTCTCACAACAACGATCCCTACATCATCCATAACGGGGACCCCTGGAATCCTTGCGTCCACCCTGTACAGAAACCTTAAACCCCAATCTTAAACCCTACATCACTAGTGTCAATAAGGGCCCCTCTACTTTGCTGAAACCAGGCCTCATCTTCTGTGCTGGTGTACATACCTGGCACGTTGCCGCTGTACCAACGAAAACGCAAGGCTTCAACAAATTCCTACGGGTACCCAAAGCCATATTCTATCTACTTAAGGGGTACCCTGAACCCTAAACACTAAATAGTAGTTTCCATTTTCTTTTCCATTATCCGTATATAACCCCAATGTAACCCTAATATTCTACTATCGCGAGACTTTCCGCAACCAAAGCACCTGTTGGGATCCTTTGTGCTCTGTACGCATATTTTGGGATTGAGAGAGGTGTGACAAGAAACGTGGTGCAGGAATTCGGCAAGTTTGAAATGATTTACTGCCGCGCTCTTGGTAAGTATAACACAAAGAATGCAATTGGCACGGCTTGGGTTTGTAGCTTCCATCAGATACGCCGTGGTTGGGGCTCTAAATTTTCGACGCTGCTGAAGCCCAAAAAACCAAATCCCGAAAACATGAGCTAAACCCTTGCTTGGCCTGAGAATTCCTCGACCTCCAAAGCCCCAAATTGCCGAAAAGCTACGGTTGACTGAATCCCTGGACATTGGATGGAAGCCTTCAAAACCACCAAACCTGAAATTCCAATAGCTGCATGTATCAAGCTGCTAAAAGCGTCTTCACGACCCTGTAGATAAAAGGCAATGCTGCCAAGAGACCCGCAACAACACCCCTGAACCTTAAAGGGTCTGTTAAAGCACAATGCTGGGGAAATTCAGCATGCCCCCTGACTTCATGCAGGTGTATGCAGGGTATGCGCATGCAGGTATCCAAAACAATTGCGTCATCCGTTAAGATTAGGTTCCCTTTGCTACCCCATCCGAATTTCGAGCCCATAATTTTGGGAAAGCTCAGCCCTGAACGCCAAGCCCTAAGCCCTAAGCTCCAAAAGCTTTGAACCCAAAGCCCCCTAAGACCCAAGCCTTAAACCCTAAAGCATGAACCCTAAACGATCCCTTCGCTTTCTGGGATGATCCGCCTGAAGAAGGCCCGCTTTCCTCGTCATCGTCCGCCTGCAAGGAAGTGTCTGTATTTAGCATTTAGGGTTCACGGTTCAAGTTATCTAGGGGTTGTACCGCATAGAGCGGAAAATGGAAACTACAGTATCATCTACCTAGATACTCCTATGCAGTTCTTTTTGGGTTTGCTGCAGGATATGGGCAGTTTCAAAGAAGTTCCTGCTTTTGTCAATATAGGCGGTTTTTTATTCGAAAAGAGCAAATCATGTTGCGAATTACCCTGGTGCTTGGGATCCCTCTCTATACAACGTCCACTCTTTGCACAAAAGGTAGATAAATGGGAGTTTCCCAAAATTAGGGATACCATTTTGGGGGGTCCCTATAATATGGATTCTAATATGCTGGGGTCATTGGGGTCCCCCTTATATAGGGAAACCCCCAAATAATGTTAGCTTACCTTGAGAACCTGAAGCACTTCATGGGACGACGCAGGCCTTAGTCGAAACAGCATTTGTTGGGAGCTTAAGTGTGTAGCAGCATGTGCTCGCAAGACAAAGCCTCGTCAAGCCTAAGTAGGCACAAACAAACTCCAACAGGAGACTACTTCTTTCTACTTTTTCACAGGCTGTTATCCCCCCCTCCCTTGGACCATCACAATAACTTCTGTGAAAATTGATTCCAATCAGCCCCGCTAGCACTACAATCGCGCGAGTGATATCCCTTTAACCCTTTTGTCGCAGACTTTGGGGGAATTGTGAAGCTTTCAGAATGATGAAGCTTTCGGGGCATGGGGTGGGGACACCCTACTCTTTGAGACATGCCCATCATCTGACTACTTGTTTCAATGTCTCGAAGCGTCGTCCCAGCATAATCCCGCTATCCCTCCTTTTCAATCCCCGAAAATCTCTTCATGATCCACTTTTGTACCCTGAACGCTATGCCCTATGAACAAACTGTTCGGATGCTTTCCTCCTCAGCCTCTGCCACACGCTCCTCCTCCTCAGCATGCATTGCAGAAACTTAACAGAAATCGAAAGTAGACCAATGAAATCCTACCCGTGTTGCTGTTCGTGATATTGCAGGCATGACTCATATAGATGCTGTATGGAAATCCTGCAAGCTGGTAATCTGACGAAGGCTTTTGATTTCACAAATCTCCTTCGTGATCTTACTCTGACATTTACCAGGAAGACCACTTTGCCATCATTCTGCTGTGCTGCTTGGGGGCTCACTGCTTGTCGCGGAAATTTTACACCCTGAAAAATACACGGCAGTGTCATCATGTCTCTGACTGGCAACCCAAGGGAAGAATAAAAGCTGTGTGGATCAAAGTGTGTACTTGAGGGCTAGTCTTCGCACAAATTGCAATGCAAGGAATGATATTTGCAGGATACCTTCCAAAATGTTTGAAGGCTGCAATGATTCAAAAACGGATACCTCACAAATACGCGCTTTAGCAGAGACCAACCATGTCCGTCATGTTGACAACATCGCACGACCCCATGCCTTAGCTCGGTGTTGCACCAGCACAGGTCTTACCATCGCATGTGCTACATCTGCCCACCCCAACATGGAAGTCCCGATCTCTGCAAAACCTCCTGGCGTGAAAGGGACCTCAAGGGCCATGATAGTACTCGTTTCCTTGTGCATATCCTCCTATCATGCCCAAAGCAGGGATACCACCCGTGAAGCAGTGTGCTTACATCTACTGATGCTGCTGAAATATCTGTTATAGCAGTATGCTCCACATTGAGCGGCAGATGGCTGACAAAAATCACCGATGGACAGAAGACTAAGTACTTGGAGGTCCATGGTACTCAAATAACCTTACGTATAAGCTATGTGATAGCGGCACTTGTAACCCAATTGTAACTCCATTAGGCGACCTTTTATTGGGTTATGAGTTCAACTGCAAGTACGTTATAGGGACGCTGAAGCTCCAAGAAGTTTCTGATCTCGGTACACTACTCTTTCCAGTGCCTTACTTGGGGGCTGCAGGTGATTCAAAACCATGTTGGACACCCTCAAACCGCTCATATCCCTATACTTCCCTATATCCAACTCCCCATGTCTGAGCACCCACAAATCACTGCAACTGAAACCTTGGTGTATAAAGTCTGTTATCGTCTGGGGTCTATGACCAGAAGAGAAGTACAGTGAAAGCCCGATTCCATGAATATTCTCGAGACAATGCCACTATATGAACATTTACTGTTCGGGGGCTGGCGGGTTTATCGATAATTGGAGCCAACGCCCGTCACCCAGTTACGAACCTCGAACCTCAAGTTTGACGGCAGAATGACCGAAACCCTCATTTCGCGACAGCAGAAAGTGAACGTGCCTCTGCTTTGTCTTCTGCTCCCAAGACCTTTCCTTAGCAGCTGTGTGAATTGAGGGGGCTAAGGGCCAGGCCTTTCTGGAAATTCAGCCTTAGACTTGCACCACAACCTGCCTTCACTCAAGATTTCATGGGTTCGTTCCGAGAAACTCACACATTCGGCTTTCAGAGTTAATTGGTTTAGGCCACATTAGGCAACACATTGGAGCTGTTCTGGAGGTCCTTGTGGAGGGACCATTGGGAATACACTTCCTTACTTGGAGATCCTGACCAAGAAGGAAACCTACCTTATCGCCATTTTGGGAACAAGCCTTTTAAACAATTCCAATGTGCTCATCAGAGCTTTTCTGAGCAGAATCTATAAAAACCAGATGAAATCGCGAAATGGCCTTAAGTACCCTGGGTTACCCCCACACAAAATTTACATGATCTGAACCGTCCCAATGGAAGATGTAGATTGATGGGGCACCATCTTGCGGATGCTTCTTAACTTGCCATGAGCCATCCAAACGTGTAGACCTGAAACATCTAATCCTGGAGAGATAAAGTGACTATATACGACCTGGGTTGAAGAACATGTGAGAATGATTTCCCAGACCCTCTAAAGGATCTAAAAAATGGAACCCGGCAAAATAACACCCCACTACAGTGGAGAAACTAGGAGGTAATTGGGAGGTTCCATTGTTTGGAGCCTTTTGGGGGTCTGGGTTTGAATCTACCTTCCATGAATACAAAGCACTGCAGAGCTCAGTCGCAAACTCTTCTTCTTCTTAGCTTGCTTGCCATCCTCCTCCTCCATGTGACTCATACTTTAAACTCCCAGTATCCCCCCTTAATAACCCTTAAAATGGCCCTATTAAAGAGACCGATAGAATCTCCCATATAACCCCCCTTTAAGGAGATGGCTCTTGTCGGGATGCAGAGGTCCGGACCATGAGTGTGAGCCTCTCTGCTGTTTCTGGCTTTCCCATATTTGCGCTGCATGGTTTTCTTCGTGTGGTATACAGAAGAGCTTACCATAAAGCATGAAGCCCAAAAAGAGGGTTGGCAGGGATTTTGCATCCCATTTCCGGGGTCCTTCTATTTTCAGAACCCGATGTCTGCAACCGTGCCCGCTCAAGGCATCAGGACAGCTCACAGAAGGTTGTGGCACACACACTTCAAATTAGGGGTGCCTTTTTTGGGGGTCCGCATAATGAGGATTTATAATATAGTGGGGCCTATATTGGGGTGGACCGGCTCTGAATGCAGCAACCTGCCAAAAGCCTATGTCGGGGATCAATCAACTCTGGTAAAGTTTTTTGGGCAGTTTCTGTGACATTTCTACGGGACTTTTGGGATGCCTGTTGATTGCCTTGTAGTTTTACAGCTCCTTCGGTGCCCCTGAGGCAAGGGTGCTCCTCATCAGCTTCCTTTTCAGCAGGCTCTTCGGCATCTGGCAGAGATTTCGATTGGCAGGAGATTTTAAGTACTGACGCATAAGTGAGCCTACATCCTTCTTGCACCCAAGACTACAGGATTTGGTGACCTGAGCTCCAAAATTCATCATCAGAAAAAAGGCACACAAATTTGACCCAGGGTTTTCTTGCTGGTTTGGCAGACTGCACGCCCGCATTGCTAAAGAATTTTCTATATACACTCACCAGCAAACAATAATGAACACCTAACTTATCTGAACAAGCGCAGCTGCAAGAGCTCTAAAGCTGCCTCCACTTCTGGGAATGGGTGCTGCAGCAATGCGCCATCAGTTCCAAGCTACTGTGCATCTGCACAACCTTACAATCAGCAACTCTTGGGTTACCTAACCCCCCCAAAATATGGACTGCATAACAATCATATGATAGTCGCAGGGTCCCTCGTCTGGGGCTTGGGATACCAAATTTCATCGTTATGCGAAATCTCTTGACAGCTCATGTTCATTGACCAAGCTGATGGAATAATCTACACTTTACACCCCATTCAGAAGTCACAATGCCATTGAGGAGCCTCAGGGGCAACAGAGTCTCTTATCTCATGGGTTCAACTAGTACCCCCCTCTATACTACCCCCTAGGTTCCCCCCCTTAATTAGCCTTACTTAGACTTAGCTATCCCTAAATAACTTAAGGGGGGAGCCTAGGGGGGGGGTAGTATGGGCTGGTCCACCTTCTTTGGCCTGTTAAGTGAGTCGCTCCAAGGGGCTTCTACAAGGTCAACGTTCTCTAGTATGCGGGCTGGATATGTCAGGGTCTACCCTCGTGGAATATATTGTTGTCCCCTGAAAGGACATGCCCCACATATGGACTCACCAGTGTTGCCCAACAAAAGCCCAGGGCACACTCACCAAACCATGCGGTAAACCCTTTTCGATGTGCATCCTGAAGTAGAAAGTACTTTGGCCGTTTCCCAAACTAGGGGGACTCCAATATGGATCCCAAATGCAATAATCTTTATTGTTGGGACCCCCGAAATGGGAAACCCCGTTGAACCCAGTAAGATTATACTCCTTCTATAAAATACTATACCCAAAAGGAGGATAGAATCTTTCTCTATATTGGGTACCATAGCATCCCCAAGTAAAATACTACTCTATAGCATTGTTGCATGTAAACCATAGTCTATACTCCTGATATCCCCCTGAATATCCCATATAGTAGTTCCCTATATTACCCCCTATATAATCCCCCAACACCCCAAAACCCTAAATCCTGAATTCTGAGCTCGCCTGCGTCCCCAGTTCCAGTGGCAGCGGCTTTGCTTCTTCTCGCGGCCTACGCGCTGGGCAGGCACTGGGCTAGTTATCCTTAGGGTTGTTATATGAGCCATAATCTAAACTCCTTAAAGGAGGGTTATATAGGGGACGATTATGGGGGTTATTAAGGGGGATACTAGGAGTTTAGACAATTGTTTCCCAAAAATAGGGGGTACCTTTTGGGGTTCAACAATAAGGGTTATAGTATTTTTGGTCTATATTGTGGTCCCCTATTTTGGAAAACTACCATCTGTAGGGTTGTTATCTGGAACTAATGGGGTTTTGCAGGGGAATATAAGGGTTACATATGGAGACATAGGGGTGATATGACTTTGGGCCTACTAAGGGCTTAAGGGTTGAAGGCTTCGGATTCAAGGCCTAAGCATTGCGGTTGGGGATTTAGGGATTAGGAGTTAGGGTTTCGGAGTTAGGGCCTAGGGTTTAGCTAGCTTTAGGTTTCATTGTCTAAGGCTAAGCACTTAAGTTTCAGGATTTCGGAGAAACACGTACGTTGGACATGTAGCTTGCTGTGTTCGGAGACGAAAAGCCAATAGGCTGGAATTGCAGGGGCCGGGAGTAAGAACTAGAGAGGAGGACCATTTGCTAGTCTCCAACACAAATGAGCCATAGTCTAAACTCCTAGTATCTCCCTTAGTAGCCCCGTAAATAATCCCCTAATAACCCCCTTTAGACTATAGCTCGCTCAAATGACGAGAGGAATCATGCCATTCTGGTTTTGTTTTTGTGTGGTAAGTAGCAGGCTCTACGTACTTTTTTATGGCTCCAGAAGGGAGAAAGGGGATCCATGATGGGTCGATCTCTCCGCGCCAATGGACACTCCCAGAACTCCAGAATTCAGTGAGGTTGTAACTTCCGTCTGCACTAACAGGAAATGCTCCTTGATATAATACTCTTCTTTCAAGGGGAACATATTCGTTCTAAGAGGGGTGGGAAGGCTTATTGCGTTAAAGCCTGGCATTGACAGATCATGGCCGAATTGCTGACGAAATGAGTGCAGAGTCTGAGGCACCATATGCCGTCAAAGTAGAAGAACAACAGCTACTATCCAAACAACATTACTATCGTTACTGTTTTTACTATGGTTGGTACTAGTCGGAAAGCTCTCCAACTTCACGATACCTTTCATTTTGCGCTTCACAGAGGTTGAGCTTCACTTGCGAGTCGGTGCTCACCCAAAGCTCCTGGGGCCAGGAAAATGGATTAGAAGTAAACTTAGAAGCAAGCAAGCTGTTTAAAAAATGGTCAAGATTGGGTCCCAATTTTCGAGCAGAAGCTACCGCAAGGAATAATGTAAGGGCCCAGACAAGTACTAATATCATCTTGAGGTCTGATTGAAGCATCCTACTTTATGACGTCACAAGGAATCTAGGACCATAACACTGGTGACTATTCAGCTTCTGGATTATCTCCAGACATGATGCTGCCTTGACCTTCACGTCTTTGCTCTCAATGATGATCTTCCCGAGCTGCTTCCTGCAATAGCTTCCAATCGAGGGCATGTCTACAAATTGCCCAATCCTAGGCAGGCCGTAAGAGGAGACGTTCATGAGCTGTGTTCTTTAGGAGCAAGAGTGTATTTGTTGAGAACCCTCTACACCTTACAATGTTATTCCTTTGAAGCGTGGCCTGCAGCTGCAAAAAAAAATCGGCTGAATTTGGGGATGGTGTTGCTTGAGTTGTTCCCGTTCGACCCCATGGCGGCGCACTTCAACTCGCGCACGACGGTCGTCTCAACGTACATCTTCAGCCTCAGCCAAATATCAACACATCATGGAACAGTGTTGATCTTCTGACCCTCCATCCCCTTACATGTTTATATGATGGTAAAAGACCGGGAATTCTGTACAGTGAGGGTAGCATTGCTCTACACCGGCTAGAACTGTTTTGCGGGATTCCATCTAGCGTGGGGGAGGGCACTTGCCCAACATCCACCATCATCTTTTCCAGCATGGCAATTTATCTCTGTAGCACGGTCTCCGGCATCAGCTAGACAGGTGCAGACAATCCACATGGCCTATACTTTCCAGCAGCAAGCTGTACAGAGCCGCTTCCAGAGGTGCCACGGATGCTTTACAGAGAAGAGCTTGAAACGATCATGTGCAGTCAACTGTACACTGAGACTGCGTGAATTCTTCTTAAATCTTAGATACGGCCGCCGTAACAACACCTGAATATCGAAGTTCTAGCCCTTCTATGCTGCAACAAGGAAGAAGAAGGGTCATGTATTTGATTCTAATGCGGTGGGGGCAGTATCCAACTTCAATCTACGGAAATGGCTTCTTGGAAGTCTTCCGCAAGAAGCTGCGGCTCTCTTGGCTGTTCTTCTGGGCTTGGCATCATAGCTGCCTTGAGTTCAATAGATGTCTTGAGGCCTTCCACGACTTTTTGCCGTCTGCGGCGTAGCTGCGCTGTGGCTGCCTGCACTGTATCGCCCACAGCCAAAACCACCTGAGGGTTTGGGGCTCAGGTGCATGTAAAAGGAGATATGGGGATTACATATGGGTTCTATAGGGTTTTCTACCAGGAAGCTAGTTCTTTTTCATTGGGGTCCGACATCGGAGAGGCTTTCGTTGCAAGGGCGTTAAGGTGTTAGGCTGCTTCGGAATATTGTGGTCTGGTCTGGGAAAAGTTCATCTTTGCAAAACGACATCGAGCTCTTCGTTTGAGCACTACAACGCGTAAAAAAGCGGATTGTATTTTGTAGGTGTTCCATACAATGAAGGCCACTTTTCATCCTCATGCTGGGTTTCCGACTTGGTTGTTGTGTACATGGGCACCACCAGTCCTATGACCCGATCAACAGCATCCATGAAGTACTCCTCTGCTCCCACTGCAGCATACAAAGGACGCAACAATGATGAGGATCATCATATTTGCTGCACAGGTCCTGATACTTATGCCTGACACTTGGAGGACCATGACTAGTAATAGCTTGCTAAGAACTGTATTCATAACCGAGTTACACGTCCCCTAAATCCGCTACTGGGGTTATACAGTACAATGATAAGTGGCGTATGAATCCTCCCATATACTCCTACTACTCACGCAGGTAGCCATAGTAACGTCCAAACATATGATCGAGAGCCTGATGCCTGAGGATTGTGGTGTGTCCATCAACCTAGACCCCAAACCGTGTCCATCAGTGACCTGCGCTATACTGCCGGCCTCAATGAAATCCATGAATCGACAGTGCTGTTCAGGGTCAAGCTCAGCGTTGTCAAGTAGGGTCAGCTTCCATTCCAACAACTCCTGCTGTACCTGGGATTTAGTAAGGGGTAAGATTCAGTTCTGGCCGCATAGAACAATGACCAGAATGGTGGAGAACAAGAGGAATAACCAGCGTACCTAGAACATGTTGGGAATCAGGGACAATGGAAGTGATCTAGGGACCCACAAAAGCAGGCCTTAAAGAAAGCTTGAATTGAATGACCCACCTAGCTCTTTAAGAAACCGAAAGACTGGAAGCTTCAAAAGAAAATGCATTCACAGGAACCTGTCACAAAAGTACCAAACTCCTTTGCGAACAGGGAAGAAACAGAGTCCCACGCCCTTCAGTTAATGAATATGCCCCGACCTCTCATATGCATCTAGGGCTTAAAATGCGTTCAACATATAGCATACTGAGGGGCTTACAACGTGTTCAACATATAGCATGCATACGCAGGTTTCAACCTAAGCCTCATAATCCACTATATTGTCTTAGTTTCCGCTTCATGTTCGATGTTTTTTTTTCCATTTGGTTCTTCATTCTTGGGGCCAACATCCCTAAACTTTCCCCAAGCCCTAAATCCTACGCCAATAACCCATAACCCTAAGCCCTAAACCCTTAACCCTAAGCCCTTAACCCTAAACACTAAATCCTAAGCCCTTAACCCTAAGCCCTAAATCCTGCGCATTTACCACTAAACCCTAAGCCCGCAACCCTAAACCCTAAGTCCTACACCCTCAACCCTAAACCTTAAGCCCCTGCGCCTGGGCAGCGCCCAGCAGTGCAGGGCACATAGAGTCAGTCTCGCTCTCCAAGCAGATCAGCTCTTCCAGAATGCGTGCCAGCCCGTCCTTGCCATCTGTTTTGGGGTTTAGGGTTTAGGGTTAAGGGCTTAGGGTTTTAGGGTTTGGGGTTTAGGGGTTTGGGCTCAGGATTTAGGATTTGGGGTTGAGGATCTCTGGTATGGGGTGGAGGGTCTAGAGTCAGCGGTTCATAACAGTAGCCGAAACCCTGGAGCTTAGTAAGCCTGAACCGACAAGTCCAACCCCCATACCCTATGTAAATTACTGAGGGTTAGCAAGGAAGAGGCGAATATATTAGCCCAGGATCAATGAGATCATCAAAAATGTGGAACACTTCGCTGAGCACTGAAGCGGCTTCGGCGCCCATCTGCCGGGTACCTGCCAGAGGTTATGGGGATTATGTACTTGTCGTGTAAAGCTGTGGTGGTCTCTTCTTTACACTTCTCGATGTGTGCATGGATGTAGATTCATAAGTTTATCACTGCACGTTCAAGGTTTAGGCTTAAATGCATGGGAATGATTGTGAATGATTGTGCAGGGTTTAGGGTTGAGGGTCGGGGGTTCAATGCTGAAGGTCTTGGGCCCATAGGGCGGGATATCCGTCTTGATGGGATGGTCATCTTAAAAAAACCCACAAGTTGAAGCCCGTACAGCAGCAGACCTTTCATGTGGAAGTAATTGAGTTATCCTTTTGAATAAAGGTCAGGCCGAGGATTACCCTTGTACTCTGCCTTAGGCTATTACAGCATCCCGTAGAATTCCTTTGACAAATAATTGTTAATAACTGTTAATAGTCTTTCTGGGGCACTTTTCAATCTCCATCTTAGCTTGAGGATTTTTCTGAATCCGGGCCCTACACCGCCCTACACCTTAAATCCTCAAATCCGAGCCTCTGAGCCCTTTGAACAGGCTTCGGACCTCGCTCCAAATGCGGGTGTCCCCCAGTAGCTTGCAGCAAGGTTCTGTGCCTTGTTTGTCTTACTGCTGGCTTGTAAGGGTTTGGAAAAGAATATGGAAACTACTATAAGCGGTTCATATAGATGCTTGTCAAAATTATGCCCCCTTTCTGGGTACCCTAAATATTAGGTGCCGTATTATAATAGGGGCCCAGAACTGGGCCATAATTTTGACAACCATCCATACAGGGTTTAGGAGGATGGGGAAGAAAATGGAGACCACCGCACTATTTGCCCTTTGAGGCTTAGGATGGTCAATAGGGAATGAAGAAGTGGAAGCGAGAATGGAAACTTACCATGCTCATTGTACTTAACAGTTTTGGGTGGTAAGTAGGGAATGAATGACTGGCAAAGAAAAAAGAAACTACCATGCTATTTAGGGCTTAAGGTTTCAGGTGGTTAATCGGTCATGCATGGATAGCAAAGAAAAATGAACTTCCAATTTATTCCGGGTCTAAGATTTAGGGCGGTCGGCAGGGAATGAAGCTTCAATCCGGGACAGAACATGGAAATTACTATGTTATCTAGTGTTTGAGGTCGTTAATTAATCGGGAATAAGGGACTGGGTTATTAGGATTATAGGGGACTATTTAACGTCTACGGTAGGGATCCCCCTCCCCAACTCACTACTAACCACCAATAAGTTCTACAAAAAAGCAGTCCATGAATCAGCTGGGTAGTTATCAGGTGGGTAACCTGAAGGAGGCCCTCATACACCCCATGCAGCTCAATTACTCCATATACCAGCCTTCTATCGTGGTACCCTCTTGGTAACTACCCGAAACATGTCCTTGAACCACGAATTTCCCAAAAAGCAGACCCAATGTACTCATTCATCCACAAATACCATAATCCTTACCACAGGGACAGGGACTCCTACAAAAAGGGCGCTAATGCTTGGAAGCCAACAACCAGGGGAGTATGAATTCAACTTTATTTCCACAGACTGCCAGACCGCTTCCGGAAACTAAGACGCGAATTTCTCACCAGCATGGGTCCTTTTTCGAGCTGCTTTTCTTGAGGGGGCCTGCTGTATTTGGAGCATAAACAGCATAAACCAAGGAAGCCTGTGATGTGTCAGATATGTCGCAACCTAAGGTTGATTAGGGCCAAAACCCAAAGCCCTAAACCCCCGACCCTACACTCTTTGCCCTAAAGTTTTTTATTTGCGAAGCCAGCCGCTGCAAGTCCCTTGGGTGAGTGCCAGGCGGCCTAAGAGGACCGCGTTGGGCGTTGATTGCTTTGTTGACGCCAAAGCGTTGATCCTGAATTACCCAAGTAACCTTTTGAAACTATCTTGTTGGGAGTAGGAACCTAAGAAACCGTAAGACATGGGAAACGAGGGAATCTGGTGAGAAACCTAGAGCACGGAAGAAACCCCTCTCCTAGATCCAGAAAACTACAACCCTACATGAGCTATAGTCTAAACTCCTAGTATCCCCCTTAATAGCCCCTATAGTAGTCCGCTATATAATCCCCCTTTAAGGAGTTTAGTCTATAGCTCACACTGGGGGAACCTAGAATCCGATTGAGAGCCACCACTTCCAGCGCTTCAAGCTCTGCGAGTTGTGCTTGGCCTTTCTCCAGAGCTTTTGCAGACTCTTCCAGTGCCCCTGCTGTCGCAACCTTAGGGTATATCGTTGAAGCGGCAATGATCGGGCAAGGACGGGTCGGATTTGAGAGTTCGCGCGGGGATTAATTTAGGGAGGCTGCTTCAAAGACCCGCACCACCCCCATGCAAGTAGATTAATAATATATTCAGAATATTTTAATAGTACACTATGGTATATTATGTTTAGGGTTTAGCAGTTCATGCACACCCCTGTCTACTCAGGAGTGTTTCGCCACAACAGAACTTCACAACAGGGCCCCTCGATCCTGTGCAGGTCCTGAAAACCCTACATATGGTTATATAGGGCCCCGATATACATCCCAATGCTACAATCACTTCCCTTAATGCTCCGCACATGATGTAACGATACTGTTGGGAGTATTTGTCTATTAGGAGGTGAAGGCTTTGTGGAAATCAGGGTTTAGGCTGTTGGGTTTAGGGTTTAGGGGGCTACGTAAGTACATTACGAAACCATGCTGCCATCAAAATAACATAAGGGAATTCGGATACCATCCGGTCATCGCGCGGCTTCTTCTTGAGCTTTTTAAATCACTATATAGTCCAGCTTCCATTTCACTTTCCATGTGATTATCAATTCTTGGGCGTAATGTCCCCAAACCCTGAGTCCTGATCCTCCCTAATTGTTCTTCCTTACCTTTTATAAATCGAGCTAGCTGCGGGATCTGGGAGCTCCACCCAGACCGTAGAAGACGGCAGTCGCCTGTGAAAGAAATTTTGGGAGAACTCCCGTTCTAGGCATGTGACGAAACACTTGTGTCGTCTATAACAGTAGCCTCGGATTGTAGGATATGATCTGATAATATCTTTGATTTCTCCCTACCTATAAGGGATAACAGTATGCCACGCAGGGGCTACTAAGGTCTCTGAGAGAATTTGCAGGCTTCAGGAGGCTTTAGGGTTGACGTGACCTAATGAGACTTAAGAACGAAGATACCTGGAAGTCCTGCAAACTGGAGGCTACACTTGAAAAAGGAACGCAATCCATGAGCACTACACACTCCGGTAGTCAGCAATAATCCCAACCTCTCCCGATACCCCAAATCCTAAAGCTCCGCGTCCTAGACCCTAACCATCAGCCGTAAACCCCAAACCCTAATCCCCAGAATCAACCGCAAACACTGAACCCACCTTAGACCCGAAGCCCTAATCCCTGAACCTCAAACCTCCAAACCCTGAACCCCAAACCCCTACGGAGGCCCATGGAACTTAGTAACTACTTATACTAATTATAATCCCCCTAAATGGGCTCATAGGGGTTACCCCACTTGTAAGTAGGGTTATAATCCCAGTTCTAAGTATTTACTAAGTCCCATGGGCCTCCAAGTAAACCCCAAACCCTTAAACCTAGCCCCTAAACCCTATACCTTGGGTCCTGCCCCCACCCAGTAACAGTCTATACTAGGGGTCATATAAAGCTAAACCCTAAACCCCTATACCCTAAACCCTAAACCCCTATACCCATGCCTCAGCGCTGCTTCGCAGCACTCCGCTGCCTTTGCAATGTCGGTGGAAGCGCTGGCGGCGGCTTCTGCGGCTTCAGGCTGCCTGGGTAAGCTTGCTGGCGGTGGGCTTAAAGGGGTTTAGGGGTTTAGGGGTTTAGGAGTTTAGGGGTTTAGGGTTTAGGGGTTTAGGGGTTTAGGAGTTTAGGGGTTTAGGGGTTTAGGGTTTAGGGGTTTGGGGGTTTAGGACTTAGTAGGGTTTAGGGTCAGGGAGACTTTTTTAAGGAATGGAAAATGGAAAAGGCTGCTTGGGATTTAGGGCTTGAGTCCAGTGGGTGGTAGGAATGCAAGGGAACATGGGAACTACTGCGTTGTGCAAGGGTCAACAGACAGGGTGGGTAGTAGGAACCCAAGTCACGAGGACTCCCTATAGTCAGAGGACACTCCTGCACCACTTGGAGGGTAGCTTAGTTACAAGAAGAGGTAGCTGGATTTATCAAAAGATGTTCATTGGCATGATTGGGAATAGATCCAGAAAACTAGAACCCTACATGAGCTATAGTCTAAACTCCTAGTATCCTCCTGAATCACACGTATATTCGTCCCCTATATAATCCCCTATACAACCACCCTTAAAGGAGTTCAGCTACCCTTAAAAGAGTTCAGACTATAACTCATGTCAGTAATCTCCAAACGGGAAACTAAATTCCAACTTCGGGATTGCTAGACCATACTTTTAGGTGGACTCCCGCCCAGTAATAATGACTATACGGGGTTATATGAATTATACCAAGGTCCTCTTATATTCCTATTATACCACAATTCCAGGATGGGGAGTTCCTCCTAACTTATAGATGCGCACGTCTCCGGGAGTTTTCCTTCGTACCCTTAGGTTTGGGTCTCTAAGCAATGGAATATGGCCCTTAGTAAGGGTATTCGGGACCCAAAACCTAGGGTTACACACATTAAGGGTACAAAATTCAAAGTCTTTGAACGTCAGGGATCATGAGCCTAACCTCCTAGCTTCGGGAGGTACTTAACCTAAGCCTTTTGGATTGTCATTGTAGGCTCCAAGTACTTGACCTTACTGGCAGTTAGAAGGGACTACTTTGACAGAGTCCAGATGCTCTCCATTGAAGGCGGAAGCCATGATGCCTCCTGTCTCCATTTCTTGGAAGCTTGCGTAGAGCTGGTCGAACCTTTGCTGCCTGGGCCAGATGAACCCCAAACTAGAGGATCCAAAGCATGGAGCACTCCAAAATAACTCCATGTCTACATTGGGAGACTTGAGGGAGTTTTGAGAGGTCCCAAAATGTGACTCACAGATTTTGTTCCAGGGTTTAGGGTTCTTAGGGACAGAACTCCCAGATCAAGCCGGCGGACCTAGGGACTAGGGTTTGGTGTCTTGCAGACCTGGTCAGCTGTTTGTAAAAGGAACTTCTAGGCCCGGCCGGGGTTTATGCCTTTAAGGGTTTAGGGTTTAGGGCTGACGGGATGGGCTGAGACAATGAAGACCAAGCTAACACTCAATTGTCCCTCATGTTGGCTACTGCCCCACCCTGAAACAATTATATCTGGGGGTTGGTTGGGGACGCTGGGGATGTGTTGAGACGGTACAGGGTTCTAAGGTCTCATACAGATTGAAGAGAGATTTGTTTTAGAAACTCCCATATGGGACCCCATCAAGGATAGAATAGTGTTAGCGCTGAGTATGTCGACTCTTTTCGGGTGGTGGCAGCAGCGGACGCGCATGCATCAGCACCTTTGATCCTCCGCATCCTCCCTGCCCAGCACACCCGCCCTACTTGGAGGTTCAGGCAGTTCCAACCCAATGATTACCGTATTTAATATCCCAATTGTAAAGCCCCCCGAGTCCCCATGCTGTTTTCGGATCACTACGGCAACCAAATTTGGGGAAAGCTCAAATAGGAACATGATCTATTCGCATAATCTCTTCCCTCATTCTACACTGAGAACCAGTAAGACTAACCTCATTATAAGGGTTGGGGTTGCCCAAATAACACTAAACCCCAAAGCCTAAACCCAAAAACCCTAACCCTAAAACCCTCAGTAACATTGCTCCACTGCTTTGGAGCACCATCTTCAGCCTAGATGCAGTGTGCCCAGGGCTGCCATCATCTGCATTAGAGTGTTTGCGGCTGTGGCCACACCAGGGGTGGCACCTCAAGTTTAGGGTCTCAGATTTCTGCCTTAGAGTTTTGGGTTTAGAGTTTAAGGTTTTGGCTTTAGGGTGTAGGGCTTGTATTTCTTCATGTGCCTGTTTTCTTCTTGTTACTTCTGCGTTTTGTTACTATCGGTACAGCTAGCGTTATTGCTATCATGTCATGGTGACTTTTGGTTTCAGGGCTCGAGGTGTAGGCTTTAGTAGGATTGAGGGGGTCAATCCCGTTTCCGTCTCTCTGCAGAGGCTTCGGCATGCCGAAAAAGAGGACTCTGTATCGAGTCTTTTGGGGGTTTCCACATTGCTGTATATGGAAACTTCCTTTAGTATCTGTGTCGAAGTTGTGGGACGGGTAACAGCAGTACTGGTGCAGACAGTGATACGGTAGCAATTGTAGGAATGCTCCATTTCGCAGTGCTAACCCCTCTCCTACTGCCAAATGTGCTGCGCATTCCAGCTTTGGATATCTGCATCCCAACTTTGCGCTTAGATCGCTGAGTAGTATGACACCAAGAAGCTACGAGCATCAGCAAAGGTTAACCTCAAAAATCCTTCGAAGAACGACTTCTACACCAAACACGCAACCCTGAACCCACAAAGCACCTTTCTGTGGCCATGCCAGCCCAGCCCACACGGAGTAGCGGGCTACGTGATCAGCATCTTCGTCCTGACCATGCGTAATGAATTCTGGCTTAAAGATGATAAGTCAACAGAAGCTAAAACCAAAAAACGTCTTGGGTTGTTTGATGTGAATGCCCTGCCTCTAGTACACGTTGGAATGTCATTCCCATCTCCGTAATGAAGCTCGCCCCGCCCACCCCTTAATAGCCAATTTTGACCCCATAACATATGCGGAACATTCATTCAACTAGAAGGGGAGCTCCCGATGAGTCGACATCCTTTCACCTCAACGCAAGGTCTGCCAAAAATATGGTTCCGAATGTCATATGACCCTTACTATGTGAGGCACCCGACAATAGGACCACAAATTTGGCAACCTACCATTAAAGTCTGATGTAGGATGCCCTCATTAAAAAAAGGTCTCCCAGTAATAAGCATCACAAGGCACTGCCCTAGACCTTTATGGTAAGGCTGTCCAGGGCACAATCAAAGTGAGTCTCCATTGTGCAGTGCTGAGTGACCTGATAATTTGCAAGCCACCTGAGCCCGCAAGCCAACCTGAAACCGTAAAGAACAATCTGAGGATAAACAAGGACCATAAGAGGACTCGAAAAATTCACCCTTCAGGAAACTACAGAGAAAATGTTGAGCAGGTCCCCACCTCTCCAAGACTCCTCCTTCAATCCTATCCTAAACCCTTAGCCCCCAGACTCCTTCTCCCCAAGCTTGCGCAAGGCTAAAGAGCCGGATCGTAAGCCTTTGGCCATGCCTTGCTCATTTGATACATGTTTAGGGTTTAGGGTTTATGGGGGCTTCTCAAACTACGGTGGATACTAAAAATCCTGCATGACCCTAAGTACATTATGTAGTGGGAATAACGGGACTATTGTATATTAAGGTCATGCAGGATTTTTAGTATCAACAGTAGGGGTAGCATTAGGATATGCGTAGTTGTGCAAGGCGCATTGTCTGTAATTTCCTCTCCTCATTTCGTGCAATTAGGTCTATACTTCCTCTGGCGGTGTACTTCTTTGATTCTTCCTTAAAACTGCCCATATTAGTCCTCACTATCTATTGTCCCGACTGCACCAGAGGGGCCGGGAGACCCGCTGGGGTGGGACCATCATACATATACATGTTTTTCGGTGTTGCAAAAAAACTAAGGGGTACCTTAATGGGGGTCCCTATAATACGGACCAGATTATTTTGAGGTATTTGTTAGGATCCCTTATTTGGGAAACGCAGTAAGGGATGCCTTTCAAAGACTTTAGAGGATGCTATCGGGAAACTCAAACACGTACAGTCATGGCCTTCCTATGCTCAACAGGGACCCTGCAGCCTGAACATCCCCTGCATCTTATGCGGTCACAAAACATGAGAAAAGTGGGGTTCCTTGTGCTGAAGACAAGGTGCTTCTAGTTTGTGCGAGCTGGAAGGTCCACGCGCAAGATACGCGATGCAACTGAACTGGCAGAACGGGGCCAGACCAGACATCTATGTCTGTACGGCACTCACAGTGAGAAACGAAAAACCATCTATGAAAACTTTGTGACACTTGCAGAATCAGGTACCAACTTGAAGGTTGCTGCTCTCTCTGGACGCTAGGGTTTCGAAATGTGGTACATCTTGAAAAACACTTCTTCTATATCATCTGTAACAGAATATATAGCTTTCTTCTAGCAGAATGCACCCAGTAGCATGTCTGCCCATGCAAACAGAAGTCACCCGTGCATGACACAAAGGCTTGGAACTAGGATCCTAGCACTGGGAATAAACAATCTTTTGTCCCATAGACTCCTAGACCCTAAGCTTGGTTGCTTCTCAGGAACTTAAACCAATTTACCAGCAGAAGGACACCCTGTCATCTTCGAGATATCCCTATTATGTGTGTCCCTCAACCCTCAAAGTGCCATCTGCGCGCTTTGAGAGATCCTCGAGTCCCTGTGGCCCGACGCTGGGGCTCTGAAGAGCAGCAATTTCGGCTCTGCACATTGTGGGAGAAGCTGGCAGTTTCTGAGCTTTAAACCCTAAACAGTAAAGGAGGGATAGACAGCGATGGCTGAAATGCAGGCTGAAAAACAGGCACCCCTGGTTTGTATCAGAAACTGCCAGTTGAGTTACGATTCAGGACTTAGCCTACCTGTAACTTGGGCTTGGGCAGGGGCAGCAACATGCGATCATACAGAGTCCAGGAAAACCACAAGGAAAACCACATAGGCAAGGGATTGTATTTATGCACGGAAATAACCGATATGTTGCGACCTTCTTTGTCATCCAGACATCATGCAAGAAGGCCTTCCGAAATTCGGCATGTGACTCCAGCAGGCTTTTCTCTCAACCATCAGCCACTCGGACTTTTATGAATTTTCAGACATATTCGGGCAGCTGCTTCACGCAGCAGCCAGCAACCCACACTAGTGAAAGAATGAAGACAGCCGGACTCTGAACTTGGCAGCCCCTACTTGCGCAGGATTTGAGAACCCTTCAAGTCCCACCGAATCTGACATCCTTGGCAGGTTTGACAACATGAAAGCAAAAACTAGGGTTGCAACCGAGCGACAAAGCACTCCCATCATATTGAACATCCTACACCCGAGTGGTGCAGATGTAGTCATACACTGCCATACACCATAAAGACATGGTGAAAGTAGTCCCCCCTCCTAATAACAATTCTCTAGCCCCTAACAATCAGTACTCCTTGTCGTGTATCATGGTACTGATCTGGAAATATTCCTGCTGCAGTAGGGGGTAGACGAAGTTATTATTTGGAGGAGCGGGACTGTCAATAAGCCATCCAAAGCAGACCCTACTTGGAAGCCCATGGCACTTGTAACTCTACCCCGCTATAACCCTATTGAGTACTGGTTCTTACTAGGGAAGAAGGGACTAGAACGCCTATATAGTCCTCATGTTATATATTCTCATATTCCCTACTAAGCCCCAGTAAGATTAGGAGACCTGGAGGTCTTATGATGGGGCTGTATGCACCATTGACAATATGTTACAAGTACTCACGGACCTTCCAAGTAAGTGAGATGGAATCTTTGCTTGGACGCAGGCCGATCCCTGGTAACCTTGGCGACGGAATGCTCCAAAGCAGCCGCTGGTTGTTAGTAAGGAATGAAGGGAGGTGGGTTAGAGGGACTAGTGTGAGGGTTTATATACGGACTGCACTACACGGAACCTTTTCTCAATTCCGCACACACCCCCAAGAGTCTCGGGAAGGAGCCTTAAGCGCATACGATTAAGAGTGAAGGGTTTAGGGCTGAGGCAAGAATTCGGGAGGACCCCTTCTCAAGGAAGTCCAGGCATGTGCTGACCTTGACCACATCAACTTCACACCAGCACAATACCTTCCTGTTCAGTGTGTCATAAGCTTGCATATAGAGCTCGGCAACCTCCATGCTCCAAAACATCTCAGGGCATACTGTAGAGGCCTAAAAATCAGAGTAGGGTTTGGGGATATAATATGCTGAAATGATAGGAAGGTTATCAATAAACAAAATCCGCGCCTTCTACAGTACGCTCAAACCTTCCAGCAATTCTTTCCCTTGGCACTTGGTGGCTGCAACGAGTTTCTGAAGCCCGCGCGTAAGGAACGGCCTGCGGGCACGGCGATCTGAGCTATACTCTAAATTCAACTCCTACTATCCCCCTTATAACCCGTATAATAATCCTTTATATAATCCCCTATATGACCCCGTTGAGGAGTTTAGACTGGTGCTGAGAACGATTCGGGATGTTATCGGGGCCGCTGTTGGGATCGACTACCTTGTTCTGGACTTAGGTGAAGTAGGGTGGTAGATGTTTGATTCCATTCAGGATTTATTTAAGCAGCGAAAGCAGCAATGCAAGCTTCGTGCAATGGCTGTGGATCTTTTCTTTGTGCTTGGGGTCCCGGTGCTGTAGATCCCAGTATCTTGGCCAGTAATAATAACAGTAACTCTTGAAGAGGAAGTGATTGG
>CAJNIZ010017302.1:1758-18514 GCA_905231905.1 Symbiodinium pilosum
CTCGACAGTTCACTGTTTTCTTGATGCCAAGAACAGGCATGTCAAGGCTCCTTAATGGGTTTGAAGGCTATGTGCTCCACAATGGCTAGCCCTACACCCGGCCAACAGTGTATGAGCTGCTGTCAATGCTGCAAAAACAGCCGCGCCCAAGCAACTCATGGGTAGGGCAAGTGAACTCTGACCCGTTTTCTTGCTGTTAAGCTTTGAAGATAAGTCCCATGGTCAAAGCACATTTAAGATTGCGTGCAGCTGCTGTTCAAGAAAATCTGGTCTCACCCTGCAGCTTCTGTTCTTGCTGCCTTTGTTGCCACCCAAAAAAAGAATCCATGGTTAATATGTCCATGCTTGTTGGTTGCGGGTAATCCTCCGCAGGCACAGAATCCAAAAGATATGTTGTCTGAGTCATACCCTTCTCGAGGAGTAGAGATAACCAAATAGATGTAGGGTTTGCAGTAATGTGGCAGTTTCCAACAAATAAGGGGACCCAAACCCAAACATAAACCCCAAAAAGCTGCGGGCACCCACGAAAAGGTACCCTTAATTTAGGGAGATCTGCGCGTGATCCCAAGTTCCTACACTACTGCCACAGACTTTAAGCTCGAAACCTCCCTGTCCTCGACTTTTGCAAATAGGAAGAATTCATCGAGGGTAGGTTTAGGGTTTAGGGTTTAGGGTGTAGGGTTTAGGGTTTAGGGTTTGCAGCTATGATTGTCTCGACACAACATACACGCAGGGGATCATAGATCTGCGGACGACTCTGCAAACTGAGTAATGAAAATTGTTAGCTCATCTTGTCGCCCGTGGAACCAGTACTGCGTCCTGCAAAGGTCGCCTGTATCATTGAAGGAATGCAAGCTTTATGGTGCAAAGTATGAGCCCCGCACGTGGATGGATTTGGATTCTGTCGGTTGTTCTTCAGGGCTATAGGCTACCGCTCACAAGCAGGAAATCTTGCACAACCTCAGCATATTGTAGTTGCTGGGCTTTAAAGTTGCTAGGCTGTTAGGGTGCTTTGTATCTAGGAAGGCTGGGCTAAGCGGCTCGCTCACATAGGTTTTTTTTCGAAAAAACGAAGCGAGTTGGGGACCTCATAATGTGCTGGGATTGAACCCTACAGCCTCATAATACAACACATCTGGAACTATGATTTGAGCCAGGGTCTAAACATAGCATCTCCCTGAATAACCCCTACAATGCTCTCCTATACAATCCTCTAATTAACCCCCTTGAAGGAGTTTAGTTTAGAACATGGCTCATTTCAGCCCCCGTAGTACCGGGGGAGACAGGTCCAGTGGATGCTGCCTGAGTATCAACCCGTGGGGCATACGTAGTTATCCCTATAGAACCCTAATGTACTGTTGTAGCTTCCATGTTATTATTCTCCATTATCCCTATATAACCTCAATATATATCCGATAATGCTAAAGTAGTTAATAATCAGTGCACCTGCAACATATTGCGGGTCCACCCAGACCTCCCAAATGCCCAGGGTTTAGGGTTTGAGGTTTAGGGGTTTAGGGTCAACGCAACATACTGGGTTCCCATGCGGTCCACTGAAGGTCTAAGTATGCTGCTAGCTTGGGACCGCAAACTGCACATGCAACATGAGCTGTGCAGACAATGCGACACTTCTGGTCTGTGTGAAGGCAGCCAGGCGCATGATCAACTCCTCATAGTGGTCCAGGCCTTAGCATGGATAGTGACGACACCCCCCCCACCCAGATTTGACAGCTTCCATGCACGGGGGGCCTTGTATCATAACCCCCCCAACTATTTCAATCCTGTTTAGGGGGACCCCCCAAAATTCCTCCTAATTTTGGTAACCCTAAACCCTAAACCCTGGTTTAGGGGTTTAGGGTTTCGATGCTTAGAGTTTGAGGCCTGGAGTTGAATTTAGGGGTCTACGGCCTCAAGGTTTACGGATTGGAGTAAAGGTCTACGAGGATCTGACCTTGCTTTTCAATGCCGTGGGGATTTACGGGGGTTTGGATTTTATTGGGTTTGGTCCAATGCTGCTTAGTAGTATGTTAGAATCTGCAAACATACAGGATTTACGGCTTAGTTTAGGCTTCAGCACGTCTAGGATGTATAGGGAACTTCTAGCGCAGATCCCAGGTATACAAACAAATATGTGTATACATATATGCACATATAGACAGTTCAGAATTATGTGAAACCATTTACTGAAATTGAAAAGAATTTCCAACTGCAACTTACTTGGTAGTCGCAATGAGTCCAGGGCTGCAAACACCCTCCTTGCCTTGTGGTGGAATGATCGGGTTTCGAGGACCAAGATATGGAGCTCACATCCATGGGGTCTACACTTGGGGGGTCAGGCAGACTTAGTAAGTAGGCTTAAAACTGACCACAAGGCAAGCGCCCGAAGAACCCGTACGTCTGCAGATTAATGCAGTTCATATGAGCTATAATCTGAACTCCTAGTATCCCCCTTGATAAGCCCTACAGTAATCCTTTATATAGTCCCCTGTATAACCCCCCCTTACGGAGTTTAGACTATGGCTCATATGTAACTGGCGACCAAAAAAACATGCCACTGAGTCAATAAAGTACTCGGGACTTTGCAGTAAAGGCAGCCAAGATCAGGCCGAAACCCTAAGACCCTAAACCCTAAGACCCTAATTCCTCTCACAAGGGACAAAGAAGCTTTGGCAGCCCTCCTTGGCCTAGAGCATGCAAATACTGAAGACAACAGCTGAGTAGTCTTTTTGTGGTGGTTGAACCTAGTAAGATTATATTCCTTATGTAATGACTATGCTGAGGGCCCTCCGAGCGGAGGGTCAGCAAGACCTGGTAAGTAAGGTCACAATGATTTTTACTGGGGAACGCTTCTTCAATGTCAAGTTTCTGGGCCTAGTCAGGGTGTCACACTCGTTTCAGGTATACCTTCTTGAATCTTATTTGTTCGGCTTGAAGTTAGTGGCCTTGGAATTCTGAAGCTTCAATCTATTGCTTCAGTTCATTAAGTGCTGACTTAAGCTTGCTGAGACTGCGCTTAGGGTTTAGGGTTTAGGAATTGTCCAAACTTCGTCTCTTCTCAGCAGAAAGCAGACCTTCTGAGACTCCCAAACTCCATCTTTCAGACAGCCGACGAAGCTTGCGAAGGCTTGGATTTCAAAACTCAAAAGCTCTAAATTGCTGGGCTCCAGATACTTACAAATACGTGCATAAATTGCCTGAGCCAGGACAATCCTTCTGAGACCTCGCCCGCTGAGATTTGGGACCCGCGATAGCATCAGCATTGCATGAGTATCAGCATTAGCATCAGTATTTATTAGTATGCACATGCACCTCAGCATTAGTACTGGTATCCGCACTTTCGGGTATGTAGTCTCATAACGTACTGATGAGTATTGGGATTAGCATCTCAACCCCAACCTTAATCCTAAGCATCCCAACCCTCCTCTTCCTTCTTTTTTTCCTCCTCCTTCTACTCCAACAACAACAACAACTACTACAAGTACAAGTACAACTACTACTACCACTACTAGTACCAGGACGCCAGCTGCGCTGCTGTTACTGCTACTGCTACAAAGCTGCTATGGATACAAAGAGTAATTTCAATACGAAGAAGATGACTAGTAATGCAGACTGACCACCAATGTGAGATTGTCTAGGGGCTGCGTGTATAGAAGATCCCCTCTAATTGCTTAAGGGGGTCCTGCACATAAAAAAGCGTCTATCATGAGGTCTGGCTATACTGAGGATACTTGGGGCCATCACTGGTTTTTGTACGGATTGATGCTGACTGTACATTAGGAGCCCGACCACATTTTCAAAAATGCCGCCGGCGGAAATATAACAAGACACACCATTACAATATTCCGGGAAAATCTCAATTCCGTAGGCAGATTCTTCATTAAGTTCTTCATTAAGTTCTAACTGATGCTGTATGACTTTCCAACCTTCATTTTAGGCCTTACTCCGGAGGCCCCCAAAATTTAAATAATCAATCGAGAGGGGCTTATTGATGCGAAGCCAACTTTGTGGGGTGATAAGCACACTTACTACAGTAACTTCCCATGACCCTTCAAGTAAGGCTACAGTAACTTCCCGTGACCCTACAAGTAAGGCTACAGTAAGTTCCCATGACCCTTCAAGTAAGGCGTTTAGCAACAGAAGTTCTAGGCGTCCTGACACCACAGCATGCAGTAAAAGCAAGCTGAAAACGCCACGATGTCGTCCGCATTGACAACCTCTCTTTAACTCAGCTCTGGGGCTACCATACCCTAAGGGTCCAAGGACCCAAGTAATAGGGTTTTAGCACCAAAAAACTATATATTATTAATCGCATTTGGGCCCTCAACTCTGTTATTTGGGTTAGGGTTTAGGGATAAGCGATCGCCGAGGAGGGATGATACGGGAGTCACCCTACGACTGCCGTTTGCATCTTGAACAAATCAGGCTTCCACATTTGAAGTGTTGCCACGAAGTATGCTTCCTTCAAGATGCCTAAAGCACTCAAACATTGGCGACTGCAAGTTGCACTTTGACCTCTGGAGCTGGAACACAAACCCTGGCATTTGACAGAGAAAAGGTGGGGCATTCAGCTTTAAGCCCTATGCGAGGACGAGAAACACACGCTCCGAGCTGCTAAGTTGCACGAGGCCCGATGCAGAGGTTTAGATATGCGGGCCTCCTCCAAAATCCTATAAGCTGCAAAACGGCGAAATGTAGTAAAAATAATGACCGTGATTGTAAGAATAATGACAATTGTAATAAAAATAATAGTGGTACTGACTAATACTAGTAACAATGATCGTTAGATCCGGATTCTCATCCAGAAGAAGCAAGGCCATGACTCAGAATGGGGGCCTTCGGACTCATTGCATGATGACAATCCCCAGTGCAGTGCAAGGACTTCTGGCAGAAACTACAAGTTGGACACTTCCCTAAAACCTAAACCCTACCTAGACCCCGCAAGTACCCCAAAATAGGTTCTATGTAGCTTCTATTTGGGGATACTTAGGGTCTATAGAGGGTACTTGGGGGGTTCAGGTACACCCTAGGATGTAGGGTTAAGGTTTTCCGGGTTTAGCCGCACAGGATGAACCCCGAAATCCAAAACCCTTAGCCCAGGATGCTACACCTGGCGGCCCTAGCAGCCCTGAACCCTGAATGCTAAGCCTCACGACCTAAACCTTCGATTAATCCTACACGCCCAAAGCAAGCCCCTAAACCCTAAACCCTAAACCCTAAAGCCCCTACATCCAAAGCCCTAAAGTTGCTGGTGGTTCGTAGGAGGTGGAGAAATGAATGCTAAGTAGTCCCTATACAAAAGGAGCTATGGTCTAAACTCCTAGTATCCCCCTTATAGAGCCCTGTACTACTCCCCTCTAAAATCCCCTATATAACCCCCTTTAAGGAGTTTAGGCTATAGCCCAAATAAGCCCCTATACATCGTCCCTACCTTCCATTCCTCTATTTACTCCCACCAACCACCAAGACGTCAACCCCAAATTGTGAGTTTCGAGGCCTGGTCCAGAACGTCAACGACTTTGGACCAGTCCAAGTTGCACCTTAATCCATAGCATGGTATGATGGACTTCCTAGAGGGAGAGGGCTTAGGGCTTGGGCTTCAGGGGTTTAGGTCAAGTGTTCAAATGCATTCTAAGCCCAAAACAGTCTGCTCTGCACCCTGAGATTGACTGAGACTGGGTGAAGGACAGACGTGCCGCGTTCTTACCTGGGCCTAGGTTTTCGTCCGCCTCCCCCCCGACTCCAGTGATCAGGTGGCGTAAGTTTCCTTGTCCTGGATGGAGATGGCTTTAGAAGCGCAAAGACGTTGGCTGGGAATCCACAATCCCAATATTCAACAGCTCAAGACCAAGAAGAGCAACAGTACACCGCAAGTCCCATAGCGTAGAAGTTTGCTAGATACAATAGGATAGGAAGCTTCGGGGGCACAGGCCAAACAAGACAACCAGCCACCATGTGAATGGTGCTTGGGTACCTAAACACCTAGGATACAAGCATCAATACCGGCTCACAAGAAATTCCTTTCAATCTATTTGGGAAAACCGAGGTGGGGAGACTAAGGCCCGCTTCAAAACGACCTCCAAAACGAGGGATTATGACTTTGCAGTACTCTAGAGTCTAAAGATTCTTTCTTTGCCAGATGCTGACTCCTACTAGCTTTGGAGACCCTTGAACCTTGAAGTTGACACGCCCTTCTCTAGTATCGCCCCGCCGGGACTAGAATAGGGCAATGTCTCGTGGTTGGGTGGGTTCGAGGCGAGCTTGCTGATGATGATTTCGAAATAATCCCAAGAATGGTAAACCTTGACACTCATAAAGTTCACGGCGGCATGAACTTCCTGCCATCTCAAACCACACATACTTTGCTTATGACCCTCCGGCTCCAAGCATGTCCATGAAATTTGAAGGGCATGAAATCTGAAGGGCATGAAATCCACAAAAAAACAATCTGTTTCCAAGCGTGGCTCCTTACAACACTCCCTGGGACTCATTGGAAGACAACATCTTCCGAGCACTGCGCGCATGGTGGGCTGGCCAACTATAGTTAAAGACCTCAGATGAATAGCTCGGTTTTAGGGTTTAGGGTCTGGGGTTTAGGGTTTAGAGTAGCTCATGGTTCGGACCTTGCGTTCCACAGGGTCAGTATCGCAACGGAGAGAGATGGGAAACAAAAGGCGTAACAGTCTGCAGAATATGGGGGCTTCCCAAAATTAACGGTACGACTCCTATTATGGAAATTTTCTTCTCATGGGCCGAAAGCCGACGAGTTGTGTTGTCTCGCGTGGAGATAGACTTTAGGGTTTCAAGAGTCCCAGTGCACCCCGTACCGACTTTCAGGTAAACCAGTGGACCCTAACATGCCCGACCTTGACATGTTCTCTAGAAAAGTTGGTACTTGGCCTCGAAACCAAATGCCGGAATCAGGCGGCCACCTTACTCCCCATGCTATCGGGTTTCGGAAGTTGCTGGAGGTTCTGAGTTTCTCCATGCCCACAGCTTCAACACATATCAGCAGTCTCCCGCGTTTGGGATTGAGCATCTCTGCAAAAGTTTGAGACCTGTCCTCGAGAATGGCCGATCTTAGGTTCAGGTGGTTTCCTGTATGTCGAAAGACACGCCTGTGGAATCCTTGAGAAGGGCCAACCTTAATGACAAAGCCCCGGCAAAGTCATCGAACCACCACAGCTGTCACCCCCTGGTAAGGGAAAGAAGGATTGAAGGCCCCAAATGTCTGATTTCCGGGTATGTTACAAACGACTCCTGAGCCAGACAACCAAATCACGCTGCCCTTCATGCACCCTATGCCGTCTCCATACAGTCTCCATGTTACTGAAATTATACTTACTGGTGGTTAGCAGGGAATATCAGGCCTATTATAACCCCTATAGAATACATTCCCTTATTCCTTTCTAACACCTAGTAAGTATAAAGGTTCCTATGCATCCCCTTTGCACAGCTACTCACACCCAACTCCTAAACTCTGACCTTTGACTCCCGTGCTGCGCATGGCAATCTTCAGACCCTTTATAAGACTTATGAAGGCTGAATTCAGGAAGGAGAATCAACTGGAAAAGAAAATGGAAAATGCATGGAAGCCCTAGGTCCCTTTGAAGGGGATATAGGGAAAAGAAAATAGAAAATGAAATGGAAGCTGGGGTAAAAGGGCTATATAGGGATTCAAGTGTACAAGTAATTCCCGCATTGGGCCCCAATGTCGATAAATATGACTTACACTGGGCTAGCGTTAGGGCACCTAGAAAGCTTTAAGTTGCAAATTTCCCCGGTCCCAAACGTGTCCTCAACCCAAAATCATACGGCCGAAAACGGAAACGATTGGATGGATTGCCTTGCTCTTTGCAGAAACACTTCCCCCAAGAGTCCCGTACCCAAATAGGAGGGTTTTAGGTGTCAAAACAACCATTCAGATTATGGTATTGGAATCTACACCTCCATTATTTGGGTACCTGGATCCTCTACCTTCATACACAATAGCAAATATTTCGTGGTAACCAGGCAGGAAGGGTACACGCGCCTGGGTTCGCCACTACATTTGTCGTCCGAACAGGGAGCCCGAAGGAACACCAGGGAATCTATCAGGATGACAAAGCTATGATAGAACACCGCTTAACTTACTGGAGGTCAGTAGGGAATAAGGAAACATGTTACATTGGGATCATATAAGGAATTTATCCTGTTATTCCCTACTAACCACCAGAAAGTTCACTCCTTTATATGAGTAACAGTCAATATTTCCTACATGATTTAATGGACATGGATTCTTGATTAGAGACTATACAAAGGACTATTCTAAACTACAAACGGGACCCGTATGTTCACTACTCAGGGCTCCTGAAAAAAGCTAATATTGACAGAAGCTCATATATCATGGTTGGGTAAATGTGACAAGCTCCCACATGAAGCCAGGGGACATTGAGGCCCGCTTCATTTGCACTAGGCGTGATGCAAGGAGTCAGAGCGAAAGAATGCGAGTCTCCAATTAACCAGATGGCTCCTTAGGTGCAGGGCTTAAGTTTCTAGGGATTCAAATAGACCAGTGTACTACCCAAATAATGGAGAATTAAATGGACAAGCAAATGGAAAATGAAATGGAAACGGAGAGTTTAGAGGGGTGTATAGGGATCCAAATATCCCAATGTAGGTGGATCTGACAGACTTTAGGACCCCACGAGGGAAACATTAGCATACTGGGCTATACCTGGACTTTGTATGTCCTTTGTTTTTGGGGCTCGGTCCTACATCTTCACCGCGGATGTTCCAAAAAACACGACATAGAAGTCCAGGTAAGGTCCAGGCCTTACACCTCTTGCTTTCGGAATTCAGGGGCTTAGGGTCTACACCTAAACCTCAACCCCCTAAACACCTAAACTCCCTCAAACTATCAAAAAGCCGTCCAAGAGATCTGTCCGTCTGAAACGGGCTCTATGTACAGTTAGTTCTGTGACATTTGCTGAGGTCTTTGTTCCAAGTGTTCTACGCGCCAGGCTCCTTGGGAGGGTTTTGGGACTTCGTACTTGGTATAGCCTAGCAGTAATTGAAAATCAAATGGAAGAGAACATGGAACATGAAATGGAAGCTGGGCTCATAAAGAGGTCATATAGGGATCCAAGAAAGAATACCAATAATGGAGAATCAAATGGAGAATGGAAAATAAAATTGAACCTGTGGTGATAAAGTGGGTCCGTGAGCTGAGTCTGGCTAGGGGGTTGCAATCGTTTTAGGTTTCGTCAGGAAGACATAGTCAACTACGCCTTTCTTGCAGCTTGACTGCAAAACTTCTGGGGGTCTAATGCGTAGGCATACCCTTAGGTCAGGGGCTGTAGGATTGGGGGATGTGGGCTTTGGGTTTGAGGATCTAGGGGCTTCAAGCAGCTATGGGTATCACTGGCTCGATGCTTGGAATGTAGATTTTCAGTACGAGGCTAGAAGTCTTTTGGAGATTGAGTGTCTTACTGAAAGCTGTTCACTTCGCAGCAGTTTCAGACAGACAGTTGTGGGCAAGATAAAAGCACATTCCAAAAATGTTAGTCGACGCCCACAGTCTCTGAAATTCATGTCCCGCGATATGAATAACCCCGCCTTACACATGACATCTGAAAAGGGCCTACAGAGCCCCAAAACAAAATCCTATGCCGTACTCTTCGGCCTTAGGGCTTCTTTAGAAAACCATGAGCTTGTGCAGCCCCGTGGGTGCCGTGGCAGCACCCTGTTGGCTATCTCACTAGAATAACCCCTATATAATCCCTTTATACAACCCATTACAATAATTTTCCATGTTCTTTTCTATTATATCCCCTTCTTCACAGAAACCCCACATGGAAGGCGTGAAGAATGAGTTTTAAACCGAGCTTTCAGGATGCAGTGTTCTGCGCGTGCAAGCTTTCGGGCTTGGGGGTTTACCCTGGGGCTCAGTGCGGGTTGTACCATGAATCCTAAACGCAGACTGAAGCAATCTAAGCTTGGCCAGCAAGCTAGAATCAACGCCATTCCTCAAGCCCAGGACTCAGGATGTTTAGCCCTGAACCTTTTATCTAACTCGGAGAAATCTCCTGGAACGTAAACTCTAAGCCCTGCACTATAGCCTGGAAATCTCCTACCTTTATAAACCCCGAGCGCTAAATCCAAAACCACCCCCTATGAGTCCAAGTAGCCAAGTAACTACTGACTATATGATCTGGGCTCATACCACCTGGTGCACTACTGGTAATAATACTAACAATAGCAATAAAAGAATAGAGCAATACTAGTAATAGTACTAATCCAAACCATTCTATAGCACTCATACCTTGCGTGCTATTTAGGTTCTTGGACCCTTTAGGGATCATTGGTGGCTGGCTTCTCTGTTCGCGCTGAGCTGGCGTGGGTGCCAGGCATCGACCCAAAATCTCCTCCGGAGTTGAGGGGTTTCCAACCATTGCTTGGTTATTCAATGACTGCTGCTTTGCCCCGTTGAGTAACAGAGGTTTTATTGGGGTTTAGGGTTCGGGGTTTAGGGTTTAGGGTTTGGGGTTTAGGGTTTGGGGTTTAGGGTTTAAGGCTTTTTGAATCCCTTCCCGTCCCTAATTTACGTTATAGGCTCGAATGTAGGATCGGGAACTGGCAGGGCTAGACTTTTGGGCCCTAAACCCTAAACCCTAAACCGCAGGGCTAGTGTTCTGGGTCATGGCGGTGAAGCAAGCGGATCAAGGGTCACTTCAGTAGGCTTTGCGTGATGTCATCCAGGTAGAGATAAGGGTTTAGGGTTTAGGGTTTAAGTAAGGTAGAGATAGGAGTTTCTCAAAAAGGGGGGGCCCTAGGGACCCCAAGGCATATAGAGGGATTATAAACGGATTATATAGGGGATTATATAGGGGTTATATTGAGAAATACCTAGATAAGTACCTACCTCCAGGCTCTCTGAGAATAGGTAACCCCCTATATATACCCAATTCTACTATAGTAGTTTCCATTTTCTTTTCCATTATCCCTATGTAACCCCCTATATAATTAATATATACCCCCCTCATAAACCCAAAGCCATCTCGGCTTGAATTCCATCAGAACTCACTCGCCTCCTCGCTCATGTGCGCACCCAGGCAGTTCTCATGCCCCCACGGCACCTCATGGCTCGGGAAGAATGAGCCCCAGGGTTCGCTTTAGGGTCTTAGGATCTACTGGGTTGCTGTCAGTTACTATAATAAGGGAACCCCATTATTTACTGTAGACCCACAGTATGGCAACTTAAGCTCTAAACCCTGCATGCCCACATTATGGCGACTTAGTTCAACTTCCTTAAGAGCAACCCAGTCTAGCCACCTTTGCGGATTTGGGTAGCTCTTCTCTGGCTTCAACACAGATACGACAAGCTATGTGTGGGCTCAGGATTGAGCTCCCTTCAGAGGTTTTGTAGAACCCTAACCCTAAACCCTAAACCCTAGGGTTTGGGGTATCAGACACCATGGATTGGGACTGGATTGCTCTGAAGATGCACGTTCAGGGGGCTTCTTGAAATAAGCAAATGTTGTTCAAAATGTTAGAAGCTGAGAACGTTCTACGTATGTGTATATATATACATACCGTGTAGTATCCTTACAGACTTCCAATGTAACCCCATAATAACTCGTTTTCGTCTGTTATTGCTATTAAATATTATCATTACTATCATCATTACTACTGTCATTACATGGGTGGTTGTCAAAATTATGGTCCCTTTTTGGGTACCCGAAATATTAGGGGCCGTATTATAATAGGGATCCCAAAAGGGACCATAATTTTGACAACCACCCACATACATTTGTAACTCCTATATTATCATCCCTACCTGCAAGTCCAGTCCAGGCCTCAGGATTCAGAACCCACACACCCCTCCCCACGCAACCACTTCAAATAAGCAAGGGCCCAACAACTTACTGGTTGTTAGTAGGGAATGAGGGAACACAGTATGTAGTGATCATATTCCCGTATTCCCTACAAATCACCTGTAAGGCAAGGCCCAAACAGGTGTGCTCAAGTATGGGACTCCTCACATGAATTCCAACAGGATAATGCTGAAAAGAAATTGTAACCCTATTCCGAACTCCGAACACCTGAAGTTGGAATACTGGCAGTGTGCTTTTTGTTGTGGCTTTTGTTCTATAGAAGCCTGGAACTATGGACATCCGGCAGACTTCGCCACAGTTTCTCAAACCCCCCTCATATCCTGCCTATCCTGGAACCTGCGGAATCTACCATGATGGGATTTTGTCCTGTGTTTCTACCAGATTATTTGCCCACTGATTTGGTATTTGAGGGTCTAAGTACTGCAAAACCTTGCCATTTTGAGTTGGGGGCGAACGGCTGGAAGTCTGCATCGTTCAGCGGTGTGCCTGCGCAATGCAGGGATGTGGGTGACTGCTATACTCTCAACTCATCGGTACAGTGGTGCATAAAGGGTATATACTTTGGGCCCAAATGGTTTGGATGGCTTATTTAGAGTAAGCCACCAAAAGGCGGAAAGACATCTCAAGCAGGATTTGCTGAAATGCTGAACCATTGACCCAAGGACTTACAAGTCGATATGAAACCGTGTTGCAAGTCTGGTTAGGGTTCTGGGTGTAGGGTTTAAGGCTTTGGGTTCAGTAAGTCGGTCAGTCACAGAGAACATCCGCAGAAAGCATATAGTGGACCAGCCTAAGAAAGGTTCAAGGCTGTTGAAAGCTACTGCCTGCTGCACCACCTAGTGGCTCACCATTCCTGCAGGAACACCAGTGAGTGACGTGCAGAAGCCAGTTGTAAGTAGAGGATTCCAATTAAAGCAGTAACATCCCAGATTCGCCCAAGAGTCCAAAATGCTAACTTTTACGCATGTTGCAATTCATGGCAAGATTCTCTTCTTGAATCAGGCTAGGTACACGACGCTCCGCAGGGACACTGATAACGTCCCTATGAGAGGTAGCAGTTGAACAGACATGTTCAATGACTTTTGTGCTACAGAGGCGACTGCCCGGCAACGACGTGGGCATTTCTCCTGACCGGGTGCGCTTTGCCAATTTTGTGTACGTTCTTGGCGCAATGTGGACACCAATTCACGGCGTTTGCAATGAACTTTACTATTTTGAGACAAGCTTTGCTTCTGCATCAATACCGTGGAACAAGAATTGCACAATAGCAATCCCTGCGCGAAAAATGTTTGGTAAGAAGGCACGTGGAGTTGGCAAGTAGACTGGCAATATATGCGCTACTGTGTAAACTCCTAGCATCCCTCCTGATAACCCCTATAGTAGTCCCCATACGGTGCCCTATGAGAGCTGCCTTTGCCATAGGCCCGCCCTGAAGCCATGGGGGTCTAAAATTTTGGGGTTAGCTTAGGGCTCAGGGTGTAGTGCTTTGGGTCATCGGGTTAGAGTTCCGCAGTTAGGGCTTATAAGGCCGGATTAGAGTCGTTGATAGCACCTCGGAGACATAAGGGGTATAATTCCAGCAATTCTGCCCCAGTTATTGGAGGACATCTTGTGCCGCCCATGCCCCTTTGTTGTCGAAATCCGAAATTGACAGAATATCTAGGGTGGCACAGAATTCTCAAAAATTGGGGTGGGGGACTCACTGCTATGCTGGGATTGTGGAAATGGAATGATCTTAGCAAAGTGTCAAAGAGCGAGGAGTATACAGTGATTGGGAGATGTAAGGAGTACCCCCAAACCCCAGACCGTAGCGCTAAACCAGAAACCCTAAGAGTTCCTCAACCTACTGGAGGTTAGTAGGGAAGAGTGGGCTATGTTCTATCGGTATTCTCCTGGGATCATATTGTATAATCCTCATATAATCCCTACCCCCTTATTCCCATACTCACAACCGGTAAGCCGGCGACATCCAAAATCCAAAGCCCTCAAGCCTAAACCCTAGATTCCCAATTCCTGAAGTACAAGCTTTACCCTAAACCCTAACCCATCATTTGAACCCTAGACCCTAAACCCTAAACCCTAAACCCTCATCCCTAAACCCTACACCCTAAACCCTTATCCCTAAACCCTTATCCCTGAACCCTAAACCGTCAAAATCCTGCACCCCGTAACCGGAAAGGAGCCTGGCCTTGAAAACAGCTCTGGGCCCTTGGTTGCGATGGGAATTAATCTTCCGACCGGATGGGGTCTCTCAACTAATGGGGATCCTAAGGGACATTGAGTTTATTCAGGAAATGGGTTTAGGGTTTAGGGTATTCAAGGTTTAGTTTTAGGGTGTAGGGTTCTTTCTTCCAAGTTGCTGTCTTTTGGCCGCCGCTCCGCACACTCCAAATCTTTTAGCGTGGGCTTTGTACTAGGGGAGAGCTACTAGTCGTTCGACGAACAGAGCAACAGGAATCTCAGGGGCTACTGGGAATCTCCTGGGATTGACTACCCTAAGCCCAAAACCCTAAGCCCTAATCCCTGAACCCTACACCCTAAGCCTCTGCATGCAAACATATCTAGCGAGCTAAGCCCCTTCATGCTGGGTCACTCTATGCCATAGGCTCGATGCCTACTTGGAGGGTCGCGGAGACAATATGTTAGGTCAGGCTGCTATCGCCCCATTCGCTGGAAGCATCTTGAAAGGAGACTCTCCCTGACATCTGGGTAGTCTACTATCTCTGACGCTCTCCCACGAAATTTCAATGGGTGTATGTGACGCGTGCGATGGAACACAACAGATTACGCAATTGTCAACTTTTAGAGGCTCACGCATGTATGGCTTGCCCATCACACGAAACATCCCGTGCTCACATATCACAATGCCACCCAGCGTGTACAGAATAGGACACGGGGTACTGCAACTAGATCGCACTACTTGGGCCTCCACAGTAATGAAACACTGCATTTCCAACTCATTGTAGCAGCCCTCTATTGTAAGAGACTATGCTTACAATATCTTGTGGCCTCCAAGCACCGTAAACCTGCCGCATGTTGAACTACTCGGAGCACTAAAGATAGTTCCGGTGCCCCCATGATATTCACCAGAAAACGCTCTTCCACCATTGGCAAGGTGATGTCCTATTCTGGGGAAGCCCCGTGCAGTCACGAGATAAAGAAATTCAACTCACTTCAAGTCCCCCCCCAACTCCCAAACGAGTCAGGCCTGCTGGCACGAAGCTGGGCAAACCGCGGGGAAACAAAAAAAAGGAACAAGAAAGAACACATGCAAGCGAGTCAAATTAAGTGGCTACAGCCTGGCCGTGGCTGCTAAATGAGATTGTAAAAAGAAAGGTATCAGACCCGCAAACACCATGCCCGAACTGTTTATGCCGGCGACGCGAAGCTCGCAGTCTGTTGAGGTGAGACGCTCTTCAGGCCTACATCCAGTTGGGGTGCGCCAAGGAATGAACGCACTTAACCTCATGGGCTAGTAGGTTAGGATGGTACTTGCGAGTTGCGCATGGCAACTTAAGGACTACTTATTCAGGGTGTGAGGCCTCTTTGAGGGGGTGCATCTACATGCGTCTGCAGCTGTTCTCCTTTGCAGCTGGCATCAAAACGCCCAGATGGAACGTGGTTCAGGTATACGTAGTGCTCCAATTCCAGAATTTCGACTTGGATGACGCTACACGTAGCTCTGAACCACGTCCAGGCGGGTCAAAATCATGAACCGCATGATGGAAGCAGTTGGGATCCCTTTTGGGATTTGAAGAAGAAACTTGTTAGCTTCAGACCTGAGCCGTGAAATCCATCGGCGATATCACTGCGTGTTGCAGTCACCGGGCTCCTGCAGGGAATGAACCAAGTACACGTACCCTCCCACCCCCGAACTAGCATGGACACCCGAATAGACACTCTTGTTCAGTGCACGAGCCGGGGGGGGGGGGAAGAAGCCATTAACACCCTCACAACAGATCCCAAACAGGTATGGCTACCGCCTACAACAGATTCCCAAGTAAAGCTCGCAGCAGAACTCCTGCAAAGTAAGCCTTGAATAGAACTCACCTGGACAAAGTGCAGCCTTTGCAGCCATGGTCTGCGTATGCCTGTGCAGTTTTCTCATATGTCAAGCCCCTGCGCACAAAAAAGCCTACTACGATTCGTCATTCATTATTTCCACGGTGCAAAGAAGGACCCCGACAAAAATGGGGTCCGGCAATTTGGAAAATCTCCGCAAATTATGCCACACCCACTTCCCTACACTCTGAACTCCATTACCCTTACAGACCTATACAATCCCTAGCCCACCTAGACCCGAAAGCACCACCTGGACCCGAAACCCAAACCCCAAACACTGATCCTCCGTTGTCTGGCCAGTGGGCACCACTGGCATCGGGTTGTCGAAGCTCATGGCCCCCATCTCGCTGCTAGCTTGGCTCATCTCCTTCATGGCCTGTAAACACCGCCACCACTGCACCGCCGCCGCCATCTCCATCGCCACCGCCACCGCCAGCACCAGACAAGATCAAAATCCTGCATGGCCTGAATATATATATATATACAGAGAGAGAGAGACAGATACATCATAGCACCATAATTTCCGAGGTTTAAGCATATAAGGTCATGCGGGATGTGATCCATCAACCGTACAACCACCACTACCAGCACCGAAGAGGCATTTTGAAAAACTCCCAAACGGCTGCGCAGCGCCTCCTGGATGCCCTCTACGTGGCCACTGAGCTCTTTGCACTGCAGCTCAGCTGCCTTCATCACCTTACTTCCCATTTGAGTAGTGTTTTTTGGTGGTTAAACCCAGTAAGATTATATTCCTTATATAAAATACTATACCCCAAAAGGAGGATCTAATCTTACTCTATATTGGGTACCATAGTATTCAC
>CAJNIZ010017302.1:18614-92061 GCA_905231905.1 Symbiodinium pilosum
CCCTTGGTAAACAGGGTTTCACACACACACACACACCTGGCTAATCCAGTCACACGAAACAGCGCCCTGTGCCTTTTGTTTCGTTGCCTGCTTTTTTAGGAAGTTTCTGAAACATAGCCCAATGGGTCCATGTAAATAATACATAATTAGGGACTAAAGCGGTTCCCATACACCTACTTGAGGTGACTGGTATATACTATATACCTACATGGGCCCTTTGGGATTTCAACACTGATCCCGAAAACCTAAACCCGAATCCCTAAACCCTAATCCCTAATTCCTAATCCCTAAACCCTAATCCCAAAACCCTAAATCACTAACAAGCATCTTCTCGTGGCCATGTAAGAGTGCCTCGACCACAGCTGCTTCAGTGACCTTGCCATCCTTACCAGCGAGCACTTGAAAGGCCGCCTTGTGATCTGCATCCATGTTTTGCTTGTGCTGTCCTGGGCTTTCGGAAGGCCTTGGGTTTAGGGTTTAAGGCTTAGAGCTTGGGGTCTAGGGCTTCGGGTTTGGCGTTTAGGCTTAGGGTTTAGGGCTTACGGTTGGTTTACGGGCTTACAGAGCTTGAATGATGCCAATTCGTTGCCCGAGCTTAACGATAAGCAAGCTAGCCTGGTTTCTTGCTGACATTGGTACTTCAGCCCCCCAACGTAGGTGAAACAATGGCCCAGAAAGCATTTAAAACAGCCAAAAGGCTGTACTTCTGCATAGGTTTTGGGTTTAGCTAACCCCTTCTTGGGCTCCTTGCGTAATATAGGCTTGCAGATGATTTCTGGTACCTCTGTGTCTTGGGGAACCTGGAGACACATCGGGATTACGCAAGGATATCGCGTTTGGCGTTACTTAATTCCAGATTTTAGTATTCGGGCGGCTCCCGTTTGCTTACACCAACATACTGCCAAAATCTCCACCAGAATTTTCCCAGGAAACAGCGATACCGTTTTCGCAAATTTCCTAATAAGCCCCTGTAGAACCCAGTTTCCATATCATGTTTCCCGCCCCTCCCCTTGTGTTTCTCCACCCCCCAATTCTGGCCCGGTCTCCCTTTAAGACGGCATATTTCTTCTTGAAAGCTGCGTGGAGCTTGTCGGGCGTCACCAACTTGACCTTGGTGATGTAGGGGCCCACATGACGAGGGTACTGTGTGGGGTAGGGTTAGGGTTTGTTATAAAGGGGATATATGGGGATATAATGGCATAATGGAAAAGAAAATGGAAACTACTAAAATACTATCGGGTTATTCTCATTGTGTAAAGGCGTCTCAAGAATAACATGTTGGCATATTGAGTTCTTCATGAAGTCTGGGGCTTCTGCCGGCTGTTTTGTCATGAGTTCCATCCAGGATGTGTGTCGGGTTCATACGGACAAAATTTAGGTCATTCCCCCTTACAGTAACTGTTACCACAATGGGTTATAGGAGTTATAAGAACCAACCTAATAAGGCCCCTTTAAGGACAGTTACTGGGAGGGGGAATGACCCAAGATATAACTGGGTTGCTTTTCAGGAACTTAAATTAAGTTACTATATTTGGGAAGCCCTATTATTTATTATATATATATACCCATTATGGTAATTTAATTTAAGTTCCTTAACAGCCAGATAATGATGAACATCTTCTTTATGGGAGCCTTGGACTCCCTCACAAGGATTCGTAGCGGTCACTGTGGAAATTATTTCTGCAAACTTAGGTCTCCAAAATGTGACTGCCAGTAAAGTACCATCTCAAGAAACAAGACTCCAGGGTCTCCAAACTCCATGTATGTGTTGACATGGGCCCACCCGCTCTCGTGCTAACTTTACACCCTAAACCCTAAAACCCAAATGCAAAACCCGCCTTCTCTTGTGCCAAATGCTTGGTCTTGTCCAAATTTTCCTCCTCGGCCTCCGAATCCACACGTTCCAGCATAGCCACCTGGTGTCTTCAAGAATCGTGGTCCCTTTTGGGGTTCCAGGACGATACATAGGAATGGAACAAGGATTACAGTATGTAGGGTGTAAGCAAACCCAAAGCTTTTTTGGGGGGGAGGGAGGTCCTCATACTCAGGGCTAGATTGCTTATGGCGTATTCCAGACAATAGGTGGTTTCAGTCCACTTCAACCTGAGCGCAATTCAGCTCGGACATCAACTCCCCAAAAGGCTCCCACAGAGCCATGAAGTTGGAGAAGAAAATTATACCTGGGGTCTTCTTGAAATACACCCATTGGGGTAATACTAGGGTTATATTGGGGTTACATAGGGTTAATGGACAACAAAATGGAAACTACTATTTAGGGTTTAGGGTTTATCATGTTTGATCTATATTGGGCCCAGGTATACATAAAAATGTAAAATGTTGTTCAACAAAAACCCAGATGCCCTCATCATAGGTCAATGTGCCACTGTTGTCCTCAGGTGGTGAAGGGCCGAATTCGGAAAAGTAGAGACATTCTTCTTTCCGCAAAGCTATGGTGTGTTGCTTCAGAATTTAGAGGTCCTTGTCATGGTATGCGAAACTCCTTTTGATCACCGGCGTCAGCTCATCATCGATCCGCTTCTGGGTAGTTTTCTGCACCGCGTCCATCTTGTTCATCAGCTTTTTAAGGATCCCGAGACACTTCTTCATGGCCTGGCAAAAAAAGAATGGTAGTTTCCTGAATAGGAGGGCCCCAATATAGACCCCAAAGATACAATAGTCCTTATAAGTATGGGGACCCCCAAAATGGTACCCCGAATTTTGGGAAACCCTATATAGCCCTCTGTGGCCCTCGACCCTATGTAGCGTTACCGCGCGGAAGATCCAAAAGGGTCTCAGGGATGCGTTATGCCAAAGACCCTCTGCTTAGGGACCTCCTTACACCTAGATCCTAAACCTGAAGCCCGAAAACCACCAATTTCCACGCTATAAATAGGGTAGGATTTTAGTTTCTGGCCCCACAAAATCAACACCAAATATGAACATTCAGCAAGATACATAGAGGAACCCAATGTGCACTCACCAAAAGCCATAATGATAGAATCCTGTCTCAAATCCTAACCCTTAACCTCAGTCTGAGTAGCAACTGTCTCATCACCATCCCCAGGTCCATCATCGAACTCCTGGGTAGGGCTTAGAGCTTAGGGAATAGACAGAATACCTTCCCAGCAAACTACGATTCATGAAAGCCCGAAAGGAGTACTGCCCTCTTAACCGTGGCCTATACGGCTTCGCGTGTTAGCGTTAGGAGAGTAATCCTTTCAAGCGCAATACGGAACACGCTGTGCCATCCTAATCGGCGAAGTTGATCAAACACGAGTGTGTGATCAAGCATGATCTTTGCTCCCCTCTGCACTTCTACTCCCATATGTACAGAACGGTGATGATAGCAGTAGCAAGCTCTATGCCCTAAACAATGGAACAATTCAAACAGTGGATAAGCTGCCAAAATGCCCATGCCAAAAGCTAGCCAAGACTCCTTCTGCATTTTCTGCATCTCCTTTTGGACATTCAGCACCTGCGGCCCCGCCCCCAGGTCCACTTCCCAAGCTGTTGACATTCTTCAAGTTGTTCACATTTTTCATCATTGCATTCTGGACCCTAAATCAAATTTAACGCGCTCGTATACAACATCGATTATACAGCCTGGGGGTGCTGCCCGTCCATCCCAGCTTCCGATCCCTTAAGCCATAGTCCAAGGTCAGTTCCCTCTCCCAAAACTCGTTCGGCACGCAACATATTGCTGTATGGGTGTCACATGACAAAATGAATCAGCTTGCGGATGATGCCGGGATCCACTTTAGACACCTCTACGCCCCAACAAAAACAGATAGGCCAAACGTCATGGGGGGGTACGTACTCCAACAATGGACCAAGATGCATGGATGAGGGCTGCATACCCCGAGCATGTATGGATAGTACCCCCCTTAACAACCCTTATAATAATCCCCTTTTGCAACCCCTTAAGGAGTTTAGACAATAGCTCATACAGGGCTTCAGGTTAAGGATTTTGCGATGGGCACTGCTAACTTCCCCCTCGACCAAGGGCCTCGGCATCCACATCTTTGAAGTTGCGCTTGAAAATGTCCAGGGAAAGGAGGAAATATTGCCTGGAATCCCAAGCACTGCTGTTAGGACGAAACCCTACATGACCAATATGCTGCAAGGGCCTGGATAACGAGCAGTATGAATTTGGGGTCTATTTGAAGTACGTCTAAGACCAGAAGAGTCAACATTTAGACCCCGTAACAAGCAACGGCTAGGAGGCATGGGTAGTATAGTATCAAGACTCTCGTCTACCAGATGAAATCTAGACCCTAAAGCTCTAAACCTCTAAAACCCTGGCCCTAAATCCTAATACCCTACTCCGTAAACCCTCAACCCTAAAACCTAAACCCTAAACCCCAAACCCTAATCCCCAAACCCTACTAGCTAGCATCACAGCTGCTCCAGATGCGGGGCTCGGCAGAGCCATTGGACCATCTCCTTGCACCAATATATATATATATATATATTCATACATAAACAGATAGATACATACCCTAAACCCTCAACTCCACCGTATATATATCTATATATACATATATATATATACACATAGATATAGGTATGGATGGGATCTCCTTTCTTTAGCCGAATCTGGTTTTGGTAAGGAACTCAGCGACGCAACACGGGAAAAGGGGCTGGGACTTCGAGTTTTATGGCTTCTAGTGTTCAGGGTTTTAGGGGTCTGTATAGGGTCGAAGGTGTTCGTGCTTGGAATCTAGACTTGGGTGAAAGATTTGGAGCTTTTGATGATAGATTTTGAAGTCAATGTGTAAGGGTTCAGTGTTTAGGTCTGGGAGGCTTTCTTGTTTAGGGGCCTATGTAGGACACAACGGGCATTTCTCATCGACTACCGGCATATATCATATGAGTTGGCTTGGAGTTTGCACGTAGAATGTAGGGCTCTGATTACATGACTACACGGGGCGGGAAACTATACTTGTTATGGGTTCTGTTTCTACAACGCCCGAAGTCAGCTAACTTGGCCTGCTAAAAAGACGATTAGAGGGTTGCGGGTTACAAGGGTCCTTCTCGAAATTATGGACCCCTTTGGGGTATAAACTATATTACGGCATCTAATATTTAGCGGTTCCAAAATGGGACCCTAATTTTGGGAACCCCCCCCACATTATGCTGGTAAAGGACCATCAGTAAGCGCTATGGTAGACCCCGTACAAATCCCGAAACGCTACCGTGTTCCGACCGGGTCCAAGGACCCAAATAATAGGCCTTTAGGGCCCAACTACCATTAACATTAGAGTATTTGGGCCCTAAAACCCTATTATTTGGTTTCTTGGACCCGTAGGGGTTGCTTCCGTGTTCTTTTCCATTCCTTACTGGCCCTGGAGGCTCCTTCCATACATGAGACATTTAGGGTTGATGTATAGTCCCCCTTGAGTAGATAGAATATGGGGTATATGGGGTCTTATTATAACATACCCAAGGCCATATTCTATCTACTTCAGGGGAACTCTAGGCTTGAGGGTTTAGAATTTCTATGTCTCTGCATCTGTGTGCCTGTAGGTGTAAACCTTCACATCATTTTTTGCCTGCACCTGAAGCTGAACTTGTACAAGACGGGCCCCATGTTAGGACATGGGGCCTTAGGGAGCCTAAGGGATATCTCAGGGAGTCCTTAGTTATGGGTCCCCATAAGGGTGCTGGGGCATGCCAACAGGTGAATTTCTCACAATTTCGTCTTTCCGGCCTTCAGGCTCTACGCTCCACTCTCCACAATGGATTATAGCCATCGTACTTTGGGGTGTATAAGTACGGGGAACCCTGTGGTTTGGAGATGTCCATATCTGCACCTATACAACCTCCTGTCAAAACTGGTGAGTCGGATCTGCATGCAGCCCTGTCAACGTGGGATCCCGTAGGTTTACCTGGACCCCAAAAGTAGGTAAAATAATAACCCAAAACCCCTAAATATGGCCCAAAAGGCCATTATTCAACATACTTTTGGGGTGTAGGTAAGGTTCAGGGCCAGTCCTCATAGTCAATTTTGCCATCCATGTCCAAATCGGCCTCCTTCAACCTCGGCTGAATCGCTGGCCAAAATTTTAAGCGGGCGTCAACTCGCCGAAGAGCTATGTACTGCTTGCAGACTTTAAGGCCCACAGCAGATACCGCTTGGGGGATTCCAGAAATCAGGACTTTCTTGCGGCAGTCCCTGTAGAAGAGACTGAAACCATTTGTGGTGCACCAGGCATACGCAGAAGGAGTCCAGGACTCTTGGAAATACCCATCCTAGGAGTTAGGGCCCCAAAGTTACAGCCAAGCAGGAAACAGCCAGGCGAGCAACATCACGTCCAGATCCATTTGTGTCGTGGAGCACCCAAGGGAGCTTAAAACCGCGGACAATTCATCCTCTGAGACTTCTGGCTTGAGGTTTAAGGTTTAGGGTGTGGATTATGAGGAGTTTGGGTGGATCCTATTAGAGAGTGTGCATATGTATATATATATATTCATACATATAGATCGATATATATAGATATATACATATACACATACTCAAAAACCCTGCGTCACGAATCNNCCTTTACATATCTCCTATGACCGATGAAAAACACCACGCATCATATGGTTGTTTCCATGATGAATAGGGCGCTACATTGAGGCATTTGCAGCAATGCAACAACCTCCATTCAAAGGCGCTTATGTATGTATGTCTATCTGTCTGTCTGTCTGTATGTATGTACGTACGTACGCATGTAAGTATGTATGTATGTATGTATGTATGTATGTATGTATGTATGCATTCACCGCAGAAAACAGAAAACCGCATAGAGCCACACTTTTCAGCAGAGAACATGGCCAGGTCCTTGGAGATGTGACCGTTTTTATCCTTATCCCAGGCTTTGAAGGAATCCAGAATCTTCTGCTCCTTGTCCTTGGTGTCTTTCGCGCCAGCTATAGCCTGCACGAGTTTGAAGTGGTGTCCCCTGGACATTTCTTAAGAACCGCATATGATTCCTAAATGTTGCCATAACGTCCACATCAACTTAGTTCACATCGTATTCTGGTGAGCGCACTTTTTGGATTTAGGCCTGCCGCTGGAGTAGCATGCAGACCCCCCCAAAAAAAAACAAACCACAACCCAAAACCCTAAACTTTAACAGTACTGAACTACTGTGCTGAAGCAGGGTACATCTGGTGTCGTCGCAGACTCCATGCAACTCACACAGCGAGTAGTTTCGGGAACCCGGCCATACCCAAAGGGTCCATGTGGCTGTATGGTATATGCTCGAGCCCCAAAGTAATTGTATGGAAGCCCCTGTGGGCCCCCTAACTTAGACCCTCAACCCCCTCAGCCCCAAACCCTATATGGTAGTTTCCCTAAATAGGGGGACCCCAGTATAGACCCCCAAATACTATACTCCTTATTTTGTGAAACCTCCGATTTACCTACCGCCGAACTGGATCCTTTGGGAGTTTCGTTTTGGACCCCCTGGCCTGCTTGCACATCTTCTTGATGTCTGCGTCATGCTTTACCTTGTTCCGGGCCATGGCGAACAGGAAGGGCCTAAACACCGCAAAAGCCTAAACCCTAAACCCTGAAACCCTAAAACCCTAAATGGTGACTTAAGGTCAGCGGCGTGGCAGGCACAGGGATGCAGGCGAACAGCGAAGTCCTAACAAAGACAGCTGGCGAGGCCTTCCTCCAAAGAACCACACATAAGGGTTTGCAGTAGAGGTATGTTGTTTGGGGTCCCCATGACTATGAGGATAGTCTATATTGGGAGTCCTCCTATTTGTGGTAACTACCACACTGCCTTTGACTTCTGTCAGCAAATCATTGCGAGACCTTTTCTCTCCAGTCAGCCACTGCAACAATGCAGTATTTGGAAACGCATGATACCCCGGGCGATGCCTCCAAATCCACTTGGTGGACCACCCCGTTACTACCACTACTACCTCACGAGGCAGCTGTGTAGCTTTTGCATGCGACAACATCGGGAGTCAAGACTTCAATCCCGAAACTGCCAGAAAGGGGTAATCTATGGGTCTTTATAGGAGGTTAGGGAATAATGGAGAATCAAGTTTGAATAGAGCATGGAGAATGAAATTGAACCCTCAGGTCCCCTTGTAGGGTCCCAAGGGAGACTCTTAGCGTACCTACAGACCAAACACAGTGGAAACGTGGCACCAGGCCACAGATGCAACTAGTCCAAAAGCCTGAATGCCAGGCACATGTCTACGTCTGAGGATGCGTCAAAAGTCGAGGTTGCGGGGGTGTAGGATGTCAAGAAAGCTAGACGGAAGCAGTAGTTCCTTTGGCATAGCCCCTAAACCCTAAACCCTAATCCCTGAACTCTAAACCCTAAACCCATTGATTGGGAAAGGCCCTGGACCCTGACCCTCACCTTCCATGCAGTGCCTTTTTGCGCCTTATCGCTCACCGTCGCAATGCTTCACAACTCTATGGTTGGACACTCTACATCTTTGGAGGTCCACAATGTAGGTCATGAGAATACTGTACAGGATGGGTTTCCTTGTCACAGAAACAAGTTTCTAAAGGGCTTTCAAGCAACACCTCAGGAATCGCCCTACACCCTAAACCCTTGTTTTGAGAAACTAGCGTGTCAACTGTATCTTGGCCATGCTGCAGTGCTTTGATTAGATCGTAGAATGCGTGTCACTGCAAAAGTCTGAAGCTGGAACAAGTTTGCAAGCGCGGACCTTCTAAACTTGAGACTTTACAGCTGCCAAATCAAATAATTTCTCGCATCCCCTGTGGGAGTTCCATGTGCAGCCAGAAGTCGAGAAATAAGATCTTCAGCAAGGCTGCGCCCATGTGCTGCACATAAAACAGCCCCAAAACCATCAAGTATGCTTGTCCTTTAGCTAGTATCATCCCAACAGCTAGCGGGAGTTCTCCCAAAGCACAATGCTTTGGTCTCCCGCTACAGCTCCGTGCTGCGCGGAGCAGAAGGCACGTCTACACCTAGGCACTACAGCTTCAGGATTGAGGGCTTGTGGGGTTATAGTCCCCCTTAAGTAGATAGAATATGGTTTTGGGGTATATGATGATAAGACCCCCATATACCCCATATTCTATCTGCTTAAGGGGGACTATAGGGTAAGAGGGTTTGGGGGAACTCAACACCTATCTCATGGATACATCTGAGATCCTTAACATGGGCCCCAAACATGGGCCCCGAACTGTTTCGCTAGCTAAGGACCGATTGCTGGAGACGCAAATTATCTCCAAATCTGAACGTTGCCCAGACATCAGAGGGGACAATGCGAAATGGGGGGGGGTCGTTTATAACGGCCACGATGCCAGTGTTTGAGCGGATGCTTCATGGCTTCGACGGATGTTTTCCCACCAATAACAGCTGTCTCCTGTTTAGTGTATTTTCAATCTGCAACTTTGTCCTCTCCGTGGGGTTGAGTTGATGTAACAACACTAAGCTCTAGTAAAAAAAGGCGAGTAAGCATTTTCATCAATGACTAAGATGTGTAGGGGCCTGAAAGACTAGTATCCTGTAATACCGTTGTTTTGCACTGAAACTGTAACTAGGACCATACATGGGCATTCATGCCAAAAAGCCCCTTAATAGACCTAGTTTCCATTTCTTTATCCATCTTCTTGTCCATTTGATTCTCATTTACTAGGGTAATATAACTCTTACTATATGGGGGTTTCCCAAAATTAGGGGTGCCATTTTGGGGATCCCCATAATAAGGACTATAGTATTATGGGGTCTATATTGGGGTCCCATCATTTTAGGAATCTACCAAATAGGCAACCTTAAACCCCAAACCCTAAAACAAGTTCATCCTCATCGGGCCCAGGCACCAGCGTTACGCAGCCCACTGAGGATTTCCTCACAGTCAGACTTTACGGATCTAAGTCTAGAAGTAATACCTACACTGCGCTCTGAAATCCGACAAAAAGCTAACTTACGCTCTAAAGTCTATAAAAAGGGACCTACTTCGGGCTATCTGGATCCTAGAAAGTGTCCTAGACGCTCGAATACTAGGAATGCATGCGCTACGAACGAAAAAGACGGTGTGAAGTGTTAAAGAACCTGTGGGCCACGTGCTGCTTATGCGTTGAGTGGCTTTCCGAGCACAATGAGAAAGTCTTCAGGGCTTGGGGTGCGAGTTCAATGGTTCAGGGCTTCATGGGGGCTCAGGGATTCTATTTCTTACATCTAGGCGCGAGTCCCAAAAGAGGAGGCATTCAGGATTTCGTACAGCGAACCACCAGATGGTTTGAATAGTACTCTCGTTTTATCTTGCTGCCTTTCCAGGTTTCTTCAACAGAACAGCGCCTAGCACTCTGGCATCCAAGAATCTGATCTAGCTGCTGCGTAGGACCGAAATCCCATGAAGATACATATCAACCTCAACCCCTTACCCCAAAACTCTACACCCTGACCCCTAAACCCTAAAACCTACTTTCCGAAAACTGCTATTGGCTCTTTTTTCGGACTGGAGGAATAGATCTCCTCCAGTCGCGCCTATATAACGCATACGAATACAACAGTTTCCAATTGGTTTTCCATTCCTTGAGCCCGAAACCCTAAGCCCTAAGTTGTAATTTCCATTTCCTTTTCCAATCCAGTTTTATATCCTTATATATAGCCTATATTGCCCATGCAGTTTCCATTTCCTTTTCCTTTATCCGCCCCCAACTAGTAATTTTCATGTCCTTCTCCATTATCCCCTCACAAACAATAGTTTTCATGTCCTTTTCCATTCTCCTCCCCAAGTCAGACCCTAAACCCTAAACCCCAAGCCCTAAACCCTAAACCCCAAACCCTACACCCCAAACCCTAAACCCCAAACCCTAAACACTAAACCCTAAACCAACTAGTTTCCATTTTCTTTTCCAGCGCTAGGAGCATCTTCATGTCCTCTGGATCGCGCCTTGGCTTTGGAAAGCAAGGTCCAGGGGCAAGTACTATTTGGGGGGGGGGGATAATGGTTTAAGGTTTAAGGGTTTAAGGTTTAGGGTTAGGGGTTACGGCTAAGGGTTTAGGGTCCTACTTGGGAGGGATAATGGAAAAGCAGCTGGAAACTACTCTTTGGGAGGGTGTATTGGGCAAAAGGAAAATGCTATGTGAGTTTATTTGTTTTTTTTCTTGGGGGTGTGGGGGTGGTGGTAAGGGAAAAGGAAATGGAAACTACAATTTGGGGTGGGTGGATAACGGGAAAGGAAATGGAAACTTCATGGGTTATACCGTTTTTTCTGGGAGCAGAGCTTTCAACAAGAGGCAGTGGAATTACAGGCCCTCTTGATCCAGGTAGCCGGAAGTATGCTAATTACTTGGGTGGCGTTACTTGAAGGCTTTGGGTTTCAGGGTTGGGAATATCAGCCAAAGGGATTGGGTGCAGCGCAAACAGCGCGGAATGTCAAAGCCTGAATAAATACCGATATCAGTCCGAGGTCCTTGTCAGGCACCCTACAAAATAGTTATACCAGGATTTTACAACAATCTTTAGTGGCAAATATCCCTACCGGTGTCCCTTTCATCTTCCATGTTCTCTCCCGGCTGTCTCTCCATTATTTAGGCCCCTGAATGCAGATAGACAAGAACTAGACCAGGGGATTTATTAAACTGAGGGTCCAAGGACCCTAATAATAATAGTGTTTTAGGGCCCAAATACCATTAATATAATAGTGTCTTGGCCCTCAAGCCCTATTATTTGGGTCCTTGTACCCTTATATAATCCCCATATATCCCTATATATCCCCCTATAACCCCTTTAAGGGACCCTAGCATCAAGGCCCCTAGCCGTAGCCTCCAGTATTCTCAACAAAATGATCTAGGCCTTAAGTACGTTCAATGCTTGCTTGCACCTCAACACCCCTTGTTTAGGGTTTAGGGTTTAGGGTTTTAGGGAATACGAAATCTAGCACCGGCTAAGGTATAATAGGGCGTGTAACTCATAGCCAGTGCATTTGGCAAGCCAATTCTCCAAACCCCAAACCGCAAGTCCTCGACCGCGAGTCTTACCCCAGACGACCAGAATTCGTATCCTTGGATTTCAAGACAACATCAATGAGGATCTCTATAAGTTACGGTCAAAGTTCCGATAATCTATGGACGTGAGTTGGCTATTAGGGACTACATTAGGACGTCTCCTACACTGCAAGAGGGACCCCTGTGTCCACTGTTAAGGGGCCAGGGTCCCTGAATACGCCTAGCTTATGTAAGACCCTAGGGGTCAGGGTTTGGTGGTTTAGGGGTTTTAGGGTTTAGCCCGGGAACAATTTGGACAACAGAAAGCTTCGCCCCATCCAGAGCATAAGGGTCCGCTCTCGCCGACCTTGGCTGTGGATCAAAGAAATTGTGGATGACAGAAATTTACTGGGGCAATATACTCTATGGGCCTGTATTCCCCTATTCCCTGCTAACAACCGGTAAGACAAAGTAACTGTCCCACAGCCCACTAACTACAGAACTCGAAAGGTCCCTTGCCCTAAACCCTATTGCGAGGTTTCCGTGTCCCTCAAGGCACTGAGGCTACCACAACTCCACCCCCTTCCCTAACCTCAGATGAAAATCCCAAACCCAGGGTCTGACACTAACCCTTGAAGAAGACCTTGACCCTCAGGGTCCCAGGACCCACATAATAGGGTTTTGGGGCCCAAATACCATGACAATTTGTGTATTTGGGTCCTCAAGCCCTATTATTTGGGTCCTTGGACCCTCAGGGTGAGAGTCACAGCATGAATCCAAAATGCCAGAAGGCCAAAACACCTGAACCTAAACCCGATCCCTGGTGTTCCAAGTACCCAAATCAGATACTTTCACAAAATGAATATCAAAATCCCAAGCACCGAATCATTGGGTACATGGACACCCTCAAGCTATTTGGCATACTCCACATTCTGGTCTCAAAACCTCCCAGATAACATGCACTCCAAGCTGCGAACCGCAAGCCTGAAGATATGGATTCAAAGCTCCTGATCCTTTAGCCATAAAAAAGCTCCACAACCCTAAATTCTAACCGGACCCCACACACGGGTAAGTATAATAGCCCCCATTCCATAAAAGAGCCACGACTTTGGAGCTTAGGGCCCTAAACCCTAAGCCCTAAAACCTACGCCCTTAAGCCTGAACCTTCAATCCTCAAGCCTAAGACCAGGCGACAGCAAGGCTTTCAACAGAGACCTGTGACCACTTGCAGAGCTCAAATGTAATGGCGTAGTGGCTCCTGAGTTCTGACAGAGGGCGGGCTGCAGTCTCAGGCCAAAAGGGTTTTCAAAGGGTTTAGGGTTTCGAGTTTGGGGTATAATTGGTCGTTTCCCAAAACAAGGGGACCCCCATATAGACCCCTAAATATTGTAGTCCTTATTACAGGGACCCCCCAAAATGGTAATACTGGTGCCCCTCATTTTGGGAAACTCCCAATTAGGCTTTTTGACTACAAGGTGCCATTGCTTCGAAAAAGAATGAGGGGTTCCCAGAGCCCCTGAAGGATCCAACCCCCTAATAATCCTCTAGGTTCCCCAATGTAGTACTTGGTTCATCTTGGGGAAGGGTCCATTTTTTGGATCCTTTAGGGGTTCTGGGTTTAGGTGTTGGAGCGTTCGGCTTAGGGTATAAGTTTCTGAGGCAGCCTTACCTAGCCACTTTAGGCTTTCTGACGTTGCAATATGAGCTATAGTCTGAACTTGTTAAGGGGGGATTTATAAATGAATATGTAGGGTAGCATTACAAAGGCTAGTAAGGGGGATACTACGAGTTTAGACCATAGCTCATACAGCCCAGCACTGGAGGGTCAAGGTAGTCCCGAGGCTGGATTACACAGGTTGTGGCTACAAATATTAAGCTTAGGGCCGCTGGGGTCCATAGGATTTCGGATGTAGGGGGTTAGGGTTTAGGGTTTGGAGGAGTTTAGGATTTGCAGGGGTTTAGGGTTGTTTAAGGTCAATAGGATTCAGGTTGTCAAGATCTATCGGATTTCCCTGTCACTTCCCAAAAGGGGAACATTTCTTCAGTACTTACTACAGCCTGTGGGACGGTTTAGGATTTAAGGTTTCAGCCGTCATGTGATTTTTACCGGATGGACGCAGTTATCGCTGTCAGTACCCCTGAGGATCCAAAACTACAAGCGATGCCTACTTCGGGGCAGAACATCTATAGCCAATATCTAGCTTGGGCCAGGCAAAAGCTATACTCATTTTGGGCCAACAATAACCTATAAGCCCTATAAACCCTAAACCCTAAACTTAAGTCTAGAACTCATACCTACTATAAGCTACTTGCACCACTATGGCCTTGTCGTTTCAAGTTACGTATTCAGCCCGCCGGCTTGAGGTGTTGTGTTTCAAAGTTGGATGAAGGATATAGCCTCTAGGGTTTAGGGTTTATAGTCCCCCTAAAGTAGATAGAATATGGGGTATATGGGGACCTTATTATAATATACCCAAAGCCATATTCCATCTACTTTAAGCGGACTATAGTAGGGGAGACGACATCCTGGCATTCCCATACAACTTCCTCCTCATTGCTGCTCCCATCATCATGCTGCAGTTCAGGTAACCATTAGCCCTAAACCTTTGGCAAGCCAAAGCCCCTTCTTCCCAAACTCTAAAGCCGGTAAAGCCCGAAGAAGCAGCCTGGGATCCATCCACCATTTGCGAGTTTGGCTTTGCGCCGTGACGGATCAGGAAGTCGATTACGTCGGGGCTGCCCTCCATCGCAGCCCAGTGGAGAGGTTGGGCTCCATCAGGGCCTGGCTAGGCTACCGTAAGGGCCTCACTGGAAGCGATACTATGGGCATGATCTGGGGGTATACAGGGCTTCTACGGGATTGAAATGGATACGGGTGTTTAGGGTTTATAGGGTAAAGGGTGTACGGATATCGCGCACAATATGGAGAGAATTAAATGGACAAGAAATGGAAACTGAGATTTCAAGTGGTTTATAGGAATTAGGTTTGCCACATATTTAGGGGGTCCGAAATATGATGGTATTTTTGGAAAATGCCTAAGGAGGCCCATACGTTTGGAAACTCCCAAAAAATCTAGATTTGGTTTGGGCGATACGGGATACACCACTCTTGATTTCTCGTAGGTTCTATGCGAATCTTTTCCATGCTTGTTGGTCGCCCACACTCCCTAGCTTCCCTTGAGGGACTCTCCCACAAACGACATGAAACCCACAAGAGGCCAATGAACACGTTTTCTGCTTTAAAAAGAGGCCACTACAAATACAGTGTTCCGTGTGAGCTTAGGGGAGGGCACTATTCGGAGAGTGCTGTTTTCGTACGGAAACTTGATGGACAAAGCTCCATCAGCACTTACAACTAATGTGCACAACGCATGACCCCACCCCATGAGGGCAGCAAAACAGTAAGTTTAGGATGGGAGCTTGAGGCTGTAGGGTTGCAGGTTCAGGGTCTAGGCTTCAGCGTCCAGTGTCTAGAAACGTGCGGTTGAGACGCAGGGTGTGACTTGAAGATATTTCTTGTCGGGCTCACTCTGCTCTGACCAAATTCCTCACCGCAGACTTCACGCTGATTTGCAAACAGCCCCTACTTGGTGGGATAACTCACAGCTTGAGGCAGAATCTGGTGGAAAAGGTCTGGGTCCCTCTGGGCTGGGGCCACCTGAATCTTCTTTTTATTCAATGCCCTAGCCATCCAAATGGCCAAGCCCAAACGCATGTGCTATGGACTTTAGGGCCCAAAGTAGGTGTCGTTTGTACATTTATAAACTTGGATCGCCAGGGACATACAGGGCAATATCCCTACGCAAGGGATTCCATGACTTTCTTCTGCCTGAGGTCCCTGAAACCTGTTAGAACCCAAACCCTCCTAAAGATCATATTCTCCTAGCCCCTACAACTACAAGCTTCACCCTGAAGACAATTACGCCAAACAAGAAAAAGGCTGCATACAGGGCAAGGGACCAAAGCCCTACATCCTGAAGACTATAAACCCGACACGCCACAAGAACAACAACCTAGGCGCTTTGAAAAACAGGTGGCCGTAATATAGATGCGTAAAATGCTGAAATCCTTCTCATAGGGATCCCCAGAAGGGGACCCTTAATCCTTCAAATCTCTCTAAAGCTTAAAAGGTTTAGGGTTCAGGGTAACCCTATGCGTTTGATGCCTCGAGCATCCAGGCTTGCACGGCGAGCAAGCAACTCAGTCAGCACTTCCTGGTCTGCCAGGGCAGTTGCTGGTCCTCCTCCAAAAAAAGATACGCCCAATTGATTGAATACATAGGGGGTAGTATAGGGGAAAGGGAAACCCATGATCAAGTGAAGCTTTGCATGGCGAAGCTCGGAGTTACATGAGGGCTACAAAAGGCGAATGTGGGGGAAACTGCCCGCCTGAAATCTCCTGGAATTTCCTTAGTTCTGTGGAGAGGCTATATCTGTATAAACATGAGGGCTTAAGGATAAAGAATTGCTTGCTGATGGGGTACGGTGCCTGCAGCGATGCGATCTTGACTCAGGATCTAAGCTGCATAAACTTTCGGCAGACTTGGCATTTTCCCGAAGCTTTTGCCATCATTACAATGTAAGCCTGGGCTACTTGCGCAGTGGCTTCGAACAGGAACCCATAACTTGCAAAGATACAAACCTCCTATCTGAGGCTGCACAAGCCCCCATACCTTTTCTTCGTACCGAATTGGGGCCATCGATTGTTCTGCTTCTTATGGCTTATATGTTTCTGAAAGGTCAGCATTTGTTTCTGCTTATCATTCTGCGGCCCCTCGTCCATGTCTTCAAGAAAGTTGAAGCTTGACAAAAATCACCGAAAGGGGTCTCTGATACTTATGCGACCCAATCTGGCCTCTGCATGGTTGCTAGCGCTGGCAATGTCAAAACAAACCCTTCAGCCAAGGTAGAACAGGTAATTTCCCTAAATAGGGGGACCCCAATATAGACATCAAGACACGATAGTCCTTATCATGGGGACCCCCCAAAAATGTACCCTTTACTTTCGGAAACCTCCAAAAAACCACCCTAATAAGGCAGCCTGCACTCACCAAGAAGCTAAACCCTCAGAACTTCACAGCCCAAATAATCCCTAAGGGTCCAAGGACCCAAATAAGAGGGTTTTAGGGCCCAAGTACCATTAATAATATAGTATTTGGGCCCTAAAGCCCTATTATTTGGGTCCTTGGACCCTTAAGGAATCCTAAAATTGAGTCCGTAAAGCTGAACACCTTCAACCCAATCCCAAACTGCGAACCGCAAACCCTGAACACCAAGCTCCAATTGAGCTATAATCTAAACTCCTAGTAATACCCTGAATAACCCTTGTAATCCTCCGCCCTTTTGACGATATGAGACATAGCTCAACTGAGCCCAGCCACTTGATGGCCACCCTTGGCGGCGTAATGTATCGCCTCCCCCCCTGCGCTTTGACACACCCTCTAGGCTCCCCAGTAACCCAGCGAAACTACTATAGTATATTGGGGTTATATGGGGATAATGGAAAAGAAAATGGAAACTACTATAGTAGTATATTGGGGTTAATATTGAGATAATGGAAAAGAAAATGGAAACTACTATAGAATATTGGGTCCATGTGCCTAAGTAGCCGTGTAGTTTGTATGCTTGATGCATAGAGGGGCTTCCTTAAAAAGAAAGGGTACTGTTGAGCCAAAGTCTATCCTGTCTAGGTGGCATGTTGCCCGCTCTTGCAGAAGCTGAATGCCCACAGCGTGCCGCTTGGAATAGGTGGGATACATTGCTAAACAAGACTTCTGGTATGGTGTTGGGCTTCTCAAACAACTGTTTTACAACCCCCTCCTACAAGACATGTTTTTGGGCATCGTACCAGCCTGATGCAACCCTACAACGTTTTCCCTTCTGCCGCACATACCTAAGAAGACACCGTCGTGTTCCAATGCCCTTGCTTTGACATCCTGAAATAGTAGTTTCCATAAATAGGGGAACCCACATATAGACCTTAATATCTTATAATCCCTACTATGGAGACCCCCAAAATGGTAACCCTAATTTGGGAAAGCTCCAGAAAGCGCCATATTGAACCTAAGATTCCACTAGAAGACTCTTCTCACGCCCAGGCTTCAACACACCAGGCTACTTCCAAGCATCGCAAGCTGATATGAGCCTGTTGACGTAGTCTTGTGAAGCGATGCGCCGGCATCCAGTAGCACCTGTTGCAAAGGCATCAGAAGTTGAGGCCGAGAGCTGATGCGGGTATCTTCGCCCCCAGGATCTTATCGCCATATTGGAACCAATTCCTTCATTACATGCAGGCCCATGCAGGGTTAGGGACTTCCCACCCCACCACCTACACCCAGACCTCAGGTCTGAGCCTTCATGTCTGTACCCTGAACCACACAACTCAAAAACACACAAGGTCATGCCATGATTTCTATTGCATGTAGATCCCTAGAATTCCTGTCAGCTATACAGTAGGTTCCTGGACAACAGGCAAAGCAACTACACTTCTCTATCACAGCTGCGGAAAAATAACCCCTTATGTGCAGGTGACTGGGCTCCTAAGGTCTGTCCTAATTAAATCCTAAACCTTAAACTTTATATAACCCCACTGTAGTTTCCATTGTTCCATTATCCCAATATAACCACAATATTACCCCAAAGGCGTGGCACCAACCTGGCAGATGATAAATACACCAAGCAGAAAAGCCACATCTCTAGCGTTTCGAGATTGAGCACTACTGGACCTGAGACCAGAACTATCCGTTATCACTGTTGAGACATACGGCGGTACTGCCGTGCCTTACATGAAATACCCGCGAAGCGGCGCTAAAGTTAATCTGAGTGCTTGCCGCTGGCTTTACCAAGACAAAGTCCACGTATTCGTACATACATATATATATATACACATGCAATGACCCTCATGTTCAGGCTGCTACATCACAGGCAGTATCCCTCAATACCAGTGATAGCTCATCTTGGGGAAGCAGAGGTTTATGTGTAAATTTTACTTGCAATCCAAGACAGGCATGACCCACTTGCCAAATACAAATCGGGAATCTACACATCAGGCTCTACAAGTACCCGTGACGCGTGTGTCTCAACCTTGAAATAACGGAGCCATGAGGTGCAAAAGGCTTGAATAGGTTTTAGTGTTTAGAGGTTTAGGGCTTAGGGGTTTAGGGTTTAGGGGTTTAGGGTTCATGGTAAGGTCGATACCGCCGCCGGTCACTTGAGCTACAGCTACAGTGAATATTTCCATATACGTTTAATGGACATGGGTTCGATTCCTATCGAGGAAAATATTAGGGACTATACTAAACATCTGCAATAATAGTTGCTGCAGCGTATACATTATTACTGCTGAATTTATGGATATTGAGATTATCGGGGGCTGTTATTGACAGGGGTGGTGGGGGGGCAATATCCAAGGTTTTGGTTCGAGGTTTAGGGTCTATGACTCACTCGCCTTCAATGAATCCAAGTCCCCAAACTCGGCAACGGTGGCCAACGGCTGGGGATTGCCTGGCTAGTTCGTCTAGGTTCTTTCGTCAGATGCGGACTATATCCCCAAATAAAACACTACTCAAATAATCCCTATAATCCCCCTTATGACCCCAGTTTCCATTTCATGTTCCATTTTCTTTTCCATTTGATTCTCCACTATCGGGGGTAATGGGTACCCCATTCCGAATACTATAATGTACTGCAAGATACTATACTACCTAGAGGGCCAAATGATACACAAATTTGGGTATCGAAAAATTCCCGCCCGATGAAGCAAAAAATGAACGAGATGTTGTAAATGCGCCCGTTCTGAAAAAACAGGCCGGATGTGCATAGGCCCTCCCTATAAAAGATAAATTGTTAGGGGTGAGCTGGGGTTTATATAGGAAAGGCGTTTATCGTTTAAGGGTATAGCACAAATTCCGGTGTTTCCATGGGAAGAAAGAGAGCCTTAAAACATGAACCAATCCTACAACAACCCGGAACTTTCCCTGCCCATGCACTTACACACATCCTGCACGTGGAGTTCGAGATTGGGTTTTTAGCCACGGCCTGAGTTCATGAACATGCCATGGCGAGTCCACTGCCGCACATAGAGCGCTTTTGCGCGCTGAGTTGTGCGCAAAGCCATTAATGGCTTCGCACATCTTCTAGCAAGTCTACATATCCGACCAATGAAGTCTTCGTCACTCCAAGTCATAAAAGTGCTGACGTTCAAGATAAATTGGCATTCTCGGTCACACTGGTGTTGGAGGAAGAGCCTTAGCTTGCGGGCTTCATACCAGAAAACAATTAATAGGTTTATTTCATGTACATCGTCTGGGCTTATAGAATAGGAAACACAATTTCTATTAGGAGCCAACGAACACGATGTGAGCTAGCATGTGCAACTTCGGTCGGATGTGGTAGAGTTTGTGGCCAAATTTCGCCGACAGGGAGGCCAGGGTTGAATATCCAGCCTCATTTACTTATTCTATATTTGGAGCATGCAATTATAGGGGCCACCCTAGACCAGGCTGTATATACACCAACGAGCAGAACATTAATAAGAATTCGGGCTAAGCTACAACGATATGCCAGCCGTCAACGCAAAGCTCCTGCGCATTTGCGCGGTCAAGCCACATGCCACCACTGTAGATGCCTCGCCAAAACTGGTCAGAGACTCTCACTGTGAAACGTAAGACATCGAAGACGGCTCGATACTTCAGTTCCTCGATCTGATTGGTGTATATTTAACTAAGCAGCCCTACATGAAGATAAACCCATGGTAGACCCTTAGCCCATGAAGCCTTCCAAAACAAGCCGAAATAATACACCGTTCAAGTGTCCAGCGAGGCTGGGTCCGCTCCAGCAAGCTCCTCTGCAAGCCATGCGCCCACAACAGCACAATCGTGTCCTTTCCCCAGTCCGGAGGGGTAGCTGTTGTACCTGGGTTGGCCATTTTGGGTCAGGGTGGGTGGAGGTTCGGGGCTCTACTTCCCCTGAAGTTTTCGTGATGCAAACAAGTAGCGACTTGGAGCACTTCAGAGTCATAAAGTTGAAGATATCAATTGTGCTGGATTTCCCTGTACGGTTCAGGAAATCCTGGAATTTCTCAAAAGCCGCCTGTAGTCGCCGCTCTATAGATCCATTCTTCCCGAACAAGCCCATCCTTGATAGCAAAATCAGAGATGAGGCATACAAGTCCTTGCCAACACCATTGATGGCCCATGTGTGGGCAGCATCCACACGGATCAGTTTCGGGTCATCTGCATGTGGTAGAAGTCTCAAAGGGGATGGCTCCAACCATGTCTTGAAGGGGTTTGATGGCACGTAATCGGCCGCCAAAGACTTGATGTTGCCTTTGACATTCCACCAGTCCTAGGCTGTCATTTAGAGGTGGGTTTGTGGTTTGGCCTTAGGGTTCCCATGTGTTTATGATTATAAGATCCATGAAAAATGTTATAGGTTTCTCATCTGGTTTGTGGGTGCATGGTCGAAACAGCTTAGACTTGAGGAATAAGTCTTGAAAACCTAGGGTCTTCGGCATCGCACAGATGGCACTTGCGAAGGCAGTTGTAGCCACAGGATAACTTGAAAGCTGTCCGCAAAAATGGCCAGTCCCCTTTAGTTCCAAGATAAGCCAGCTGGAAATGGAATGTTTTGCCACGCCACTGCACCTGAGTTTCCCCCAACCCGTTATCCTTACCAAGCCCTGAGCCTTAAACACTTATCCATAAATCCTATACCTGCTTTACATATTCACAACTGGGGCTCGTCAATGCCATCCACTTGTAGAGTAACGAGGTCTTGCACCAACGCCGACAGAACAGCATCCAACGTCTTGTCTTGCACGTACAGCACTGACGGTAGCACAGCTAGGAGCAGGCGGGTGCACAACGAATGCCTTAGCTTATGGACCCCAGGACCAAAACTCTGAGCCCTATGCCTTCCACGGGCACCGTAACACAAATGTTGTGACGAGATACCCTGACATGTTGCTCTCTGACATGTCAGCACTTGTAACAACTGGTTGCATGCTCAGAACAAGTACGGGTTTTTTCCCTCGTCCACGGCCTTCATCACCGTGCAGCAAGTACGGAATTCTCAAACGAGGATTTCCTTCAAACTCCAGATGCGGATCAAGGGCCGTGTATCTAGACCAAAAGGTTTCAAGGGTGTCTCCGAAAGCCTCGATGTCATCTAAAGTCTGCCCTGCTAAGAGGAACTGGCCACCAGTCTTGAAGATGCATGTAAGCCAGTCTGAAGGTCGCAGCAGCGGATAATCCACCATCTTCGTTTTCAGAGGCCTGCCCCGCCTAGACGTTTTGATGGGCACCCAGGCTGTTGAAATAGGAAGCTGGAGGGCTCTTCCAGACTTCTCAATCAGCTTGTGTAGATTCCGGCACATGTGGGAGTCATCTCGGCTACTGCCGCAAGCAGCCATTTTCTGCAGCATAGGGTCCAAAATTCCTAAGTTGCACAAGCTTGGATTATGGATGGGAACTCTTCACCTCACTAAGTCTGCCCCCAGCTGTAGCGTAACAATAACGTTGAACTGCCAAGCTTCCATGAGCTTTCAATCTCCTGTCAGCCACCTTCGCTAGTCTCACGACCCTAGCCGCGGAGTCTGCCTAAGTTTGTGGGTTCTGGTGCAAAGTTCGGGGATGGTAGCAAAGTAAGTTTTAAGCTAGTTTTGGGTTTCATTCACAATCATGCATTCTGGGAATTGCGATAGTCTACGAGGACCAGGACTTATCCCCAGAAACAACCCAATAAACTAACGTGTCAACAGCAACTACTGTATTGACATATTGTTATATGGGTCTGATATTGGCATTTCCAGGCAAAGCGCAACCCAAAACTTGAACCTGCAATCCCTTTTCGGGGCGATCTGACAGGAGAGCTACATCTACAAGCTGATCCTGAAGCTGATGGGTAGCCTGATGATGGGTGGGCTCAGTGGGCTTAAGGTATTGAAGTATGGTTCTCACGGGAGTTGGACCGCAATTCAGGGATGTGTCTGGAGGGTAGATGGGGCATTCAATTCTTGAGACTTACCTGCACTAGTCTTACAAGGCTTTCTTTGTCATCAGGGTTTAAGGTCTCGGGCTGGCGCCTCAATAGAAGACTGGCTCACTAAAGGAGGTCTTGAACAGGGTTGAAGTACAATGGGTTCTTGCGAGGCTTATATGCAATAAGTCAGCATTTAGGATAGGATTCTGGCGCTGGAACAGGTCGGAGCAACTTTGCAGGAATCATGCTTGTGGCTAGGTTGAAATTCAAGGGTATCAAGATTGTTTGTGTGGAAGCTTTTCAGGAGCTGCTGAGAAGCGCGGAAAGGTTTTTGTGTAGGTATCGCAGGATAAATGAGAGTACAGGGCGTATGCCGCACCAACAGAAAATCGTATACCTTAATTGTTACCCAGGAAATCTGTGGGCGGAAGTAATCCAGTAAGGAATGTTACAGATCCAGTTCAGGGGTTTGATTGGGCCATTGGGGGAAGCATGGCATGTGAAGCATGTCTGAGATGGGGAGTGAGCAAATGGTGGAGAACACTTGCTGGGAATGTTGGGAATATGGCGAGCGCACTTAGAGGGACCCATGTCAATAGGGATGTTGCAAAAACACAAAAGACTCTCAAACAATCAATATGGTCTCTAGTCAACAAATCTAAAACTCTTCAATGGGGAGGCCACAATGACACGTAGGATCCGACTAATTTACTCATAGGCCGTTGGTGGACCGTGGACTAGACAGCATGTCTTACGCTTGTAGAACCGCATCCTCCATGGAATCCTGAGGCTCAAACCTTCAACCCCGAATCTTCCACTGTTGTCGCCCATGTTACAAAAAACACTTTTAGAACCTATATACAAATGCCGTAAACTATTTTTAAGTCGTACCCTGCAACTCCAACGAAGCAAAGCTGCGCCATCCTCGAATCCAATTAACAATTCGTCCGCAAGGTCTTCTCCTGCTCCAACGTCGACATCATCCACCCGGTATCGAACTCCTGTAGAAGGCCAGCATGAGGTTTGGGAGAGGACTTTAAGGTAACAACTGCTCAAGTTTACGCGTAGTCCTTCAGGGAGAGTATCAGCTTCAGAGTCATCCACACCTCCATGTCGTTATGAAAGTCAGAGGCACGTGTTTTGAAGAAGAACTTGCGCTACCCTAGTTGAATAGCACACGATGATGTTCTTTTCGTCCAGCAAGCGAGGAGATTGATGTCAAAGCGCGTACCCCGGGATAACTGCAAATTGGAAGCACTGCGCAGCAGTGCGCTCACATGAACATATTGCCATGCGAACCTCAGGCCCTGTGTGGATCATGCCACAACTTGGCCCGATCAAAATCACTCATGTCAGCTTTCAGCCTCCTAACTAACATTCTTAGGAGGTAGCCTTCTTAGAAGACTTCTTTGCCTTGGCTTTGGGACCTTTCCTACCTGACCCTTGGCCAGCCACGGAAGGCGCGCTGCAGGGCTTCATCTGCCTGCGTGACATGGACAGATGGCCCTTCCCTTAGCTTATGTAATTCAGGGCTTTAGAATTGAGGTTTTTTATGAACTCAACCCCGCCTTGCGCGGACCACAAGATTGTTAAGGGCGACATCAAGGCGAGTACACTCGGCGAAGATAGCAAGCATTTCCTGGGACGTCTCGGGCCTGCAGGGGATTATCTAGGCAGGCTATCTAGGGAAGTCAGGGGAAGTTTTTAAGGCGGCATGTAATGATCAAGGCCCAACTTTGGGAATGTTAAAGTATATTTCTTCTCCTAGCTAAAGCCCAACCTCGTACTCTTGGCCGTGGCGACCTTCTCCTGTAGGTGTTGCATCTTCTCATACTGGTCCTTCAACTTGTTGAGCTGCACTGTGAGTGTCGCAGCCAACCTGACCCCAGGACTATTTAGGGTTAGGTTGCAGGGTTTCAGGCTTGTGGGTTTTTTTAATTGTATGATTCCGGCTTTGGGGTGTACGGTTTTGGGCTGTAGGTTTTGAGTTGAGACAGGAAAGCTATGAGCCTCAGAGTTTTTGCCCAACTCGGTAGCCATACATTATTGAGCTTTACTCCAAAATCGGCATTCTTTACACAACACTTGCCAAGGCGCGACTGCGCCCTGGGATTCGTGATCGCTTGCAGTTTGTCCTCAACCACGCAGAAACTGAGAAAGGCTTTATCCGACGAACACTTTCAGATGTTGTTCTACCATAGAAATTTGGGAGACAACAAGGCCCAGGCCAAGACCCCTTCGGTAGAGTCCATCTTGCGACCAGCAACTTCAATGAAGGAGGGGAGCAAAGTATACGGCGACGCATTCTGCCGCAGAGTCGGATAGGTGATCCTGATTGCTACATGTTGCCACAAGTAGTTAACCAAATACAACATGCAACATAAGCCCGCCAATGAGTCCTCTGAACTCTAACCCTGCAGCGCTGACTGGATGCTTGAAAGCCCCACCTCCTGTCACAGCTGCCTGAGGCGTTGTCTCTGGGGGTGCCCCCAGAGACTCGAGCAGCTTCTCATCATTGGCGGCGATGTTGGGCAGGTCGCTCTCAAACAGTGTTCCATTCTCATCCTCATAGAATATTAGTTTGAAGGGAAACCTCAAAATAGCAGATTCTAGGATTACTTGATATTCAACTGTCATATCTACATGCGTCTTGTCCTCCACATCGAAGGAGCCTGCTTGCTCAGTGAGGTCCCCCTCTTCGTCCATAAAGAGGAAAGTGTCTTTCAACACTATCCTAATCTCCTCCTCACCATGAACCTCGTTCACCCTTTTTCGGCCAGCCTGCTGGTCTGCCCACTTCCAGGCATTAGCAATCATTTTCCTTAGCGTGAGACAAAGCCCTAAATCCTAAACCTTTGTTTGGGCCGATAAGGGATTCCAGCTTGACAATAAATATTGTATTGTTTGCGCTGCGCATCATGGACCTCGAATTGTACACAAGCCTAGCCTACAGGAAGGGCATTGGAAGAAGGAGCGTGTCAACCATTCATCCTTTATATTTGGAGCGCTGCATGCTATCTTGCATAATTTCAGCCAGCAGACTTCGACCACTTCGCCTCCAGCTCGAGGTACAGTTTCGTGTACCAGCCGCCTTCCTTTGCCAATCCACGCATCTGGGAACGCCATTTCCTCAAAGACACTTCCACGCGACCAAAATCGCCATGCTTGGCCAACAGCTCCCGCAGCTTGAGACCTATAGATCGAGGGTCGGTTGGGGTTAGGGGTTGGGCTTGGTAGCTACAGGGTCTACCCACAGCTAGCGATTGCAGAGGGAACTGTCAAACCACTTGCCGATCGGTTTGCGCCCTTCTGGACTTTTGTACAGCCGCATGGCGTCCGAGGATGCCTTCACATTGCCATCCGACTTTGGCCGGAAATAGCGGTACATCCTTAGATGGGGCAGCTATAAGCATAATAGCAATAACGTAAGTATGTGTCGTTTCAACATTAGTTCATCAGAATCATCCCTTTCCACACTAGTTCATCATAATCAGCCACGTGGGAATATTTAGATTGAGCCTCTTCCACCATGTAGCATCTTTCTTCTCCTTTGCAAAAGCCCTGGCAAACGAAGAGGGCGGCAACATACTGTCATCCTCACGCTCCTCCGAGACAGAGCGGTGCTCCAAATCCTCATTGGGCTCATGGGGCTGGACAGGCGGCGGAGGGGTTTTTGCGGAGGCCTGGGCTGGGGGCACTGGAGAGCCGGGCAGGTTGGATTTGGCAGGGGATCTCTTTGCGCTACCACTTGCCAGCGATTGCGCGCTTCTCCTCTTCCTGCGGTTGGGGGCACGCAGAAAGAAGTTCGGGTCCTGGGAGTCCTCCCTTGAATCATAGCTGCTCACACGTAACATTTCATGTGACTCTGCGCGCTGCGTAGCCGGAAACGAGCCCGCAAGATGGCGTCCATCTTCAGCGGCAATCACAGGGGCACCTCTTGTTGTTAGGCAATTATGGGGCATTTCATGGGCAGCAGTAGCAGTCGCAGTAGCAGTGGGAGTAAGAGTAGCAGTATAGGAGGAGTAGCAGCAGTAGCATTCGTAGTATGGTTGTGTACTAGCTGTTGTACTCTATATGATACAGTATGTAAGACTTGATCGTATAATCTAGCTATTATACATATATATATACACACCAGTATAATATGATACACACATATATGTACCGTTTATACTAGTGTATTGATACTGTAAGCATATAGCGCAGTGGAATGAAAATAGTATAGCAGTAATGCATGTAAGAGCAGTAGTGGGTACTACAACAACAACAACTACTACTACTACTACTTATACTACTACTCCTACTACTACCACCTCTACTACTACTACTACTACTACCACTGCCACCAGTACTACTGCCGCTGCCATTATTATATTACTACTATTTATTACTACTCCTACTACTACTACTACTACTACTCCTACTACTACTACTACTACTACTTTAAAATCTACTAATGGCAGCAGTAATATATAATTTTATAAACAGACTTGAGAAGCCAATACCGGTGGCAGCGGTGGCGCCCTTCACCCTATAACGCAAAAAAACCCTTAACTAGACCCTAATACCTCTAATGGTGTACCATGCAGAGCACCCACCTATAGAAAGATATATAGATCCCTTTAGATTAATTGGTCCTTTTGGAGCAGGCCTGGCGGACCTGGTGGTGGCGGCCTCGCTGCACTTCCTCCGGAGAGGCGCTGCTGAAGGGCTGTAATCTTCTCTTGGGATGCCTTAGTCATTTCTTATGGGATCTATACGTGGTTATGCTGATGGGAATGAACTTCCGTAAGATACGCCAAGTTGCAGCAATCATAGCATCTAGATCCATTCCCGAGGCCATGGTGCCAACGTTTGTTGTCAAAGAAGGCACTCCCGCAATCAAAGTGTTGCAGGAAAGAAGGCGTGACATATCGATGCCAAGCAAAGCCAAGCTGCAAACAGCATGAAATTCACTCCAACACCTCCCGAAAAAATCCCGAAACCACTTGAAACAGAGCAAAGCGGATCGATTTGGTGTAGTTATCAGAAGCAAAACGAGCAGTTTTCGGAATTGCGCCCGGTTGTGGATATTTGCGCCCGAGTAGCGCTTATTTGCGCCCGAGTTGCACTTTCAATTTTCGCCCGAAGTTTTCGGGCTGAAGCAAATCTGTCCGAAAAGCCCCGAAAGCTTTAAAAAAAGCTTCAGAACGATCAAGCCGACCTGCGCTAGCCCGGAAAGCTCCGAATTATCCGGCGAATTAGAATCTATCCAACGCTGGCAGCTTGTTCTTTGGAGATGTGAACCTCAGATCCACAGAGCTCATGTCAAACCCACCCAGAACCCTCTCATAATGCGTTGAGTAGCTTGTGCTCGAAGTTCATCCTTGAATGCCTGCATGGCAGCCTGGAACTGGACAGGTATCCTCGCAGCATGCACAAGCTGGCAGCAAGGACTCCTGCAGCTTGTTTTGCGCACATGTGTATACAACTTTGGGCCCTAAAAAAGGATCTGTCCTGACATGTTTGCAGGCGTACATGTACTCAAAGACATCTGCCATCTTGGCATCCATCCAGGAGTCTCCTAGTGGTAGGGCCTGAAAGAGCTCTGCCGCAGTGGCTGCTCTGTCTACAGGGATCCCGAAGCGCAGCGGTGCCACAACTTCGTTGTGGATTGATACCCCCAAGCCCGTTGGGTATGACCTCGGATGATGTACATGATTGGTATGGAGGCTTCCATATGATCTATGTAGAGGACACACGTCAATATTCCCAGCATATGAGCTAGAGTCTAAAAAGCTCCTTTAAGGGGTTGTATATAGGGTACTATAGGCCCGGGATTATTGAGTGGGGTACTAGGAGTTTAGACTGGGTACTGGGTGCTCTTGAGCTGATCAGACCCTGTCCATCGCTGCTTTCCCTGAGCATCCAAATACTTTCCTTAGATGAGCAGTTGAACATGTAGACTGCAAGAAATTATATGAGCTCCAATTTCACCATGCTATTTGAGCCAAAGGTCGGCTCGTCTTCACTTTACTTTTCATTCTTGCACTCTTTCGTAGAGGACCCTTGTCCAGAAGGGAAATTGTTGTCATATTGCTGACCATCTGGGTGGGCTTTGGACAGGATCCTCCATGCAACATCATCCAGAATCTCACGGAAAATACCTGGGCGGAGGCCATGGGTTTTAGCTTGTAGTTGGGGGACATGCATAGGCACAAGCCGTACCTGGGTTTCGAAATGAGCTAAAGTCTAAACTCCTAGAATCCCCCTTCATAACCCCGATTCCCCGATAAAATCCCCCATATACACCCCTTTAAGGACTTCAGACTCTAGCTCATATAGGTTTCAAAGGCAAGGTTTACTTGTGGTTAAATTGCGCTTGGGCTGCTGGCGGGCCCTATAGAACTCTTCCTGTGGGATCAATCTTGGGGTGAGTATTGTTGCAGATCGAGAATCCCTTGCCAGTACCCTTTTCAAATTGGGAGCCTTTAATATTGTTGGCGTCAGCACCTTTGATTAGTACGATCAGGGACGGGTTTGAAGGCAGGGCACCCTAAGAGATGCTGGGGTTTACACAGAAGTTGTCACATGATAAGAGAATTTGAAGGGAATTAAAAGGGTTATATATGGTTTAGGGAGTAGGGTTTAGGGATTAAGGTTTACGGGTTAGGGTTTAATTAGGGACGAGGGTTTAGGGCTTATGGCTTATGTAGCAAGCTTGTGGGTCCAAAGCAAAAAGCTCCTACACTTAAGTTTGGGTGTCATCTAGGTATGAAAGAGGACCTGTCGTTCGCGGGGCTCCATGACACAATTCGCTTACTTGAAAGGAGGCTGGGGTTGGAGTAGGCCAGGAACCCAGTTATGCAGGTGTTTGAAAAATTTTGTACCTAATTATTATGAATCCCTCGGCGCAGTTGGGGTAGGGACCTCCAGGCAACGTAGTTATAGAGGATGTGAAGATGGGATTTCAGACCTCAGCCCGGAACCAGTAGCTCATGGATGGGCCCAACAATATGTGACATACACTGTATGCATACAACTGAATACAACCATGGGAAACTTATGGCTAAGCCTCGCCATGTCTAGGCTCCTCCAACGACCCATGCCTGACGGGGACCAAAAATATACACCTCCCGAACGCCAACTCCTAATGCTGCAAGCCCTGTTGGAACCAATTAATACATTCTAGCCGCCTGGTTTTGGGGGTCATTGCTGGGACTTGACCAGGACGTGTCAAACAGACCTTATAATGATAATGTGTCAACAACAGATATTGTATTGACACATATTATTACACGCAAGGGTCTGATTGGCACGTCCCTTGGTTTGTACGAGATTCGATAACGAGGGAACCTGCTTGTGTTTGCCAAGTCTCGTAAGAGATCCTATTCTCAAGTAGTTGCCACCGTTCATGCAGGAATAGCAACGATTGCGTCGGCTGCTCAATCAGATAAAAGCAGTTTCGGGCCAGTAGCAGTAGGACCATAAGCGTCATCCTTAGGCCAGCAGCATGCCCTCTTCATAAGATAAGGTCCCTCGAACCATTCCACATGGAATATCTAGCTGCAGCACAGACTCTTTGCGACGCATTCATTGGAACTTGACACGGAAGGGTAAGCCTGGTGACCATGAGGGTTAACCAGCGATCTCATCGAGGTACCACGGTTTGGGGCTCCCCAACTGGCACAGCATGGAGCAAAGAGCGCTAAGCCCTGAGGGACTAAGTTGAGGATGCTGTAGACACACAACCTGAGACGGCAAGTGCTCACCCCAAAGTCGGAAACACGAAGGTGCTGCGTGACTGCTACTAGTACCCAGACCAGACACGCGAATCCGGCAGGCCTCAAGAAATCCATGGCCCTGCGGTCGTATGACAAGTCGAAGTTGGCCACCCGGTAGCCATATCTGGACCTGAGCAGCGGGAGTTGGCTAGGGCGATGAGGGGTATGAGACGATGGGCGTTTAGTGTGCTCGGTTTTAGGGTGTTTATAGGGCCTATTATAGAAAGAAACAGCACGCGTGTGAGGTTAGCCTATAGTTAAATTAAGGGGGAGGTGGGGGGGCAGCGATTTAAGGCACAGGTTATAGTTGCTTCTGAGCAGCATTCGTTTGCTCACTCGTGCTTTGCCACTAAAACACTCGAAGAACTGGTAGTTGTTGTCCCAAGTCAATCTTGTATCCCACAGGATCAAGAGGACCTAGGGTGAAAGCCCAGCGTTGTACCCCCTCATAAGCCCAGGAGTGGAATAAGACCCGCGCCACTGCACAAAACACCTGCCGGACACACAAATCAACAGCTACGACATATGAAGTTTGCTGTCCGACTTTGCAAACCTGCCTTGGGGGCTTGAACCTGAATGAGGCCAGACAAGATCTCTCTCTCGTCCATGGCAAAAGCTGGGTCTTGAAAGTTGAAAGGTTTGTGCATCTCTACAACTAAGGCAGTCTATGTATCGAAGTACACATCGATATACATCTGATAGCTGCAGTACTGCATGGGTGCATGGCCACACTCTACCCCAGCGCCTAAGAGAACCTTGGAGCGACCCTTGAGCAGGTTCACGTGAAAAGGAACAGCTAGCACTTGCAGCCAACACAAGGGAAGCGAACAACCACCTCTGAGGCAAAACAACCCGCCTGCAATGGAAGCTCGAATTGCCCAGCCCTCAACACGCCTGGGCATGCGAATCGGCAGGACCTGGCAGCGCATGTGTTTTGACCCAACAACTCTGAGGAGCACGTAGCAGCTCGATCTCAACAAAAATTGCAGAGGCAGTAGCGAGAAGGCATCCATTTGCTCAAACATATTGCTGACCATATCAGTTTGTGACCCCCCAAAACTTCGTAAAGCTTTGTCATTTTTTGTGGTTGCGCGCGCTCCCAACTTCAGACCATTGCTGATTGAATCATGAAAGGCCCTGGCCACAGGTCACCTGTCTGGCCCAATTTAGCCAGAACACTGGAACGACCTAGGCACAAGGATGTAGGACCTGAAGTAGCAGTCCATGGAAATTTCTGCACATCGCACAAACGCATGTGCCCTTACCCGCTGCAATCGCTGAACCCACTCGCTGTAAATCGCAAATGGGAGGTTCAGGGTATTCATCAAAGAATCCTTATAGTATCAGGCTTCTACCTAAGGTTTTCTACATCTAAGGTTGGGTTACCCAGAACCTCCAAGAACCCCAAACCACATAATATTCAATGACCCCAGACCCAATCTCCCATTGAAACGCGCGAATCCAAACGATTGCAAGGTCATAACCCGTGAAGCTCACTTGGCTTCTCGGCGATGTGGCCACTGACTCAGTCCGTCTCCCTGTATGCCTGAGTTCAGAAACATGCACACGGGATTGTTAGAGGGGGCTCAACACATGGGAACATGCCTTTGAATGTTAAGCAAGTTGCTTGCCTGGCCTTTTCCAAAGCCTCCTCCTTACTCAAACCATCGGCTAGAGCCTGGGCCTTTGCCCTGCAATATGCGGTCGACTTTCTGGAGTTCTTCTGCTTTGCTTCATCTTTCTTGCACTGCTTTGCCTCATCTTCCCCTGCTGGACGGCCCCGCTTCTTGGCACCCTTAGGCTCTGCAGCCAGCTTCGCGGCTTTAGTGCTAGTCAACACTTTCTTGTCGCTAGTCTTCTTTGGCTTCTCCTCATCATTGCTTGGCCCGTCATGCTCCTGAAGTTCTTCCTGTTCGGCTGCTGCGGTTTCGTCGGGCTTTGTCTTGGGGCTGGCTTTTGCTTTTGCTTTTGCTTTCGGGCTGGCCGTGGCTTTTGCTTTTGCTTTGGGGCTGGCCTTGGCTTTTGCTTTTGCTTTGGGGGCCGCCTTTGCCGTTGCTTTGGGGCTCGCCTTTGCTGCGCCCTTGGCTTTGGCTTTTGCCTTGGGGGTTGGGGTTGCTTTGGGCTTCTTACTTACCCCTCCAGCTTGCTCTGCTTTGGTTCGCTTCTTGCCTTTCCAAGGCAGGTGCGAGCTGCTGGCGGTTGGGTCGGAGCAGTCCTCCTCATCTTCACACGCCTCATCTTCCTCTTCCTCATTTTCATTCCCATCCTCACACTCAGCGTCATCATCATCAGCTTGTTCATCATCATCAAGGCTCTTATTGTTCCCCCCCCCCTTACCTCGGCCGCCTTGCCCCCTGCCACGTCCCCTGCCACGCCCACGCCCTCGGCCTTTGCCCTTCGGAGGCTTAACTGCCTCTGCAGTTGCTTTCAACTCAGCTGGTGACAAACACGCCTCCGTACCCAAAGCTTCTGGCACTTTTGAATCGGCCCCGGCTTTGTCTTCACTCAAAGCTTCTGGCACTTTTGAATCGGCCCCGGCTTTGTCTTCACCCAAAGCTTTTGGCACTTTAGAATCACCCTGGGCTTTGTCTTCATCAGAGGATTCCTGCATGCAACTACATAAGCAGGTTGGACGTATATAAATATAACACATTGACAGTCACAATCTACGCCCATGCATGGTGTGCACACATCGTCTAGTCTCCTGGACAGTTGGAGTAATGGCCCCACTGGAGAGCCTTTCCAGAGCCATCTGGTTCTCATCATTCTTTAGATTCTTGCTGGCAAAGGTGGCCAACGTGTCAGCTTCTTCCTGCTGAAGTGGAAGAGTGTCCGTCTGGTCTGGGCCTCCAGGCGCAGAAGGGCAGGATTGAGGTCAGGGCCTAGCAGATGACAATGCTGGGCAAGAAGGGGGGCAGGTATTACTTATAAAGAACTTGCTGTAATAAGATCTAGGCACAAATCAGTGGTTGCTTTGTTTGCTCCTCCGCCTTCTTTAGCATAAGCTGCCGCAGCCGGTCTCTTTCTGACTCTAGAGATCGCAAGATAACCAACTTTTCCAATTCTGCCTTTGCTTCCTCTAGGGCAAGCTGAAGTGCTAGATTGTCAGCGTGGGTAGGGCTCAGGACCTTGTCTGCGGGAATCGCTTCGGCTTGGGCTGGTGCAACAGCACTCTCATTCGAGTTCGGCACTAGGGTCTTGGGGTTTGTAGGGGTCTCCAAGTTCAGGGTTCGCTTTTGCAGACGGTTCACAGGCTGCGAGTGGCCTTCGGACTTGTGTGGCTGGGGCGGCAAAGCTGTTCTCACTGGGGCTTCTGCAGGCAGAGGCTCAGGCTCAGGTCTACGGGTTCTGGGGCAAGCCGCAAGTTTGAAGTTTTCAATGTCGTTGCTCACCTGGTAGCAGTGGGAACACTGGTAGTCTGCTTGAGTCACACGGTGGCAACGACCCTCCAAGCACTCGGATCTTGTGAAATCCTCCTTCGTCTTGCACGTCATGCGGCACTGGAGGCAGATGAACCCACCCTTCATAAGCACATGCCGGTAAACACGTCGAGGCTTTGGAGACTTCACCCCAGACAGCGGAGAGCTCAAACCTCGAGGGCGCCCGTATCTTCCCCCAAAATCAAGAACTAGCAGAGCAACGCACCTGACTGTGTTAATCCTTTCCAAAGAGCTAAGCTTGGGTGGAGGTGTGTGGAGGCTTCCAGCGCTGGCTGCAGCACTGGGTGGACCGCCTGAACTGGAGCCTGCTGCGCTGGCTGCAGCGCTTGCAGGAGACATTGCTGCCTGATCACCTGCAGTCAAGAGTTGTGAGCTCAAGGGTCGAGACCTTGGGGGTTGGGGATACATCGCAGGGCGCATAAAGAGTTGCACGTGAATAGGTTTGGGGACTTCGCTAGGGCACATGTTCAAGGGGAGGCGTAGGGTTTTGATTGGCTCCATGGCTAAAGGCGCAGAGATGCAATTCGCTGCCTTGCGGAGGAGTAGAGGTTGGGTGGACTCCTTCAACACGCTCCGTAGCTTTCAGATCTGCAGCCTTCCACGAGGATGAATAGCATCAATTATATTTAACATGATCAAGGCCAGACATCATAAACATGAGGGGGCCTTTGAACTCTCGCCAAGCTCAACTTCAGGATCTACTTCAACTCCACCTTCAGACTCCTCCGCGCCCTCTTCCCAATCATCGTCCTCATCCTCATCAGCATCGTGTCCTGCATCGTACATGTGTGTTGAGCAGAAGCGATTCTGATCCAGGAGCTACAATGATGGGTAAGCATAGTGTTGAATATCTCCTGCATCACTGGACATGCCGAGATCAGACATCATTCGGCGAAGCTCCGAACTCCGTGGGGTGTGTGGACGTTTTGCCAGTCTAGAGAAAATGCTCACACACCTGCGTACTAGCCAGGCTTCTTTCTTGACTTCCGCACCTCAACTACAAGCAGCATCGAACGCAAGACTCCACATCTGTTGATATCACCTATGCATGTGAGGATCAGCCGAGATGCCAGTGGGCGGCCGTCGTCCTCGAGGACGGCACATAGTCATGAAGCGGTCCAGCAGGTCTTCCAAGGCGTAGATACTGGGCCGGGTACCTGAGCGCTCCAGATGAGATGAGTTCATGATGAGTTGTATACACCTATATGTCTTGAGCTTTGTTTCAAGCAAGTATCCGAAGAAGGAAATGATGGGCTCGAGAACGGCAGAATTGTCAATGACCGCTTGACGATCCAACCCTGAGCATGGTACTCGCACCAGCTTTCCTTGACCGGCTCGCTCAAGCAGGCCCTTAATGTCCAGCCAAGCATGAATGACACTGTCCTGAGCTGGGTTTGCCGGAAGCTGCCCAACAAACGTGTCATCTTCAGAAGTCCTTTTTGGAGCTACCTCACCCTCTGCACCATCCACCATTGCAAGAAATGGGAAAGGGACCTTGCTTTAGCCCTCAGCCCAATGGCTTGCAGTTGATCGGAAGTACTGCTAATGCTCACTCGCCAGTGCAAGCCGAAATGTGGAAACACATCATTTCGTATCCCCAACCAATTAGCTATTGCAATCCAACCTTTTGGGAACTAATGCATGCAAAATGTAACTGTGCCATCAACACGTTGCAGGCCGTGGGGTGGAGCTGTCCATGGATCTGGCCTTCCGGGGTGGGTGTGCACAACACATACGCTGCGCATGCTCACTGCATGCCCTGCCCAGCCTCAGTCCAAAACTGGTAAGACTACGGATCAGAGCTTGAAGCTCAAAGCTGCAGGTCATGATATGTGGCCCCGGGGTTCTGAAAGAACCTGCAGCCAATTAGTGGACCACACATAGATGAATTGAAGCCCTGGCTGACGCAGAATCTCCTTTGAATTCTTGAGTGCAGTTGTGACCCATAGTCTCATCTCCTAACTAATATCCCCTCAATATCACATAGTAGTCCCGTATGTGACCCTCTATATATATAGGGTGCGTTTAAGGAGTTCAGACTACAGCTCATATAAGACCGTTCTACATAGTTTCAGGGCTTATGTAGGTCCATTGGAGGTTGTGGTAGTCATGTACCTGTCGCGGATAGACAAACATTCATGCCCTGTAGTTAAGGAGTACTTTACATGATGTCGCAATGTGGTTATCTTCTTGCACCCACGGAAAGTAGAACCCTGCATGCATTATAACTCTATTACCCTAAAACCGCTCGAATTTTCAATAAGTGCACGACTTTTCTGGTTTGCGCTCGTTTAGCAAGAGCCGCTCGTGTCAACAATTACTGTATCAAAACTAGGGTTGAGCACAAAAAAGTGTATCAATAGGTCCCCTAGGTATAATAAATATACTATAATATACAATAATATACTATAATATACTAGAATAGATCATTCCGCTCTGCTCCTCTCGCCTGCTAAGCAGTTATATGAGGGTTTGCCCCTCATGTACAGCTATAGTGACTGCGCTTGGGTAGAGTTGCATGCCTGGCAACTTTTACAATCAAACGCACTGCCAAATTAGGTGGCACGCAGGGCTTTCCTGCAAACCTGTTGCGCCGGGATTTGCGGGATCAGATGCCTTGCTGTTGTTGTTGCTGCTGCAATAGCAGGCTAGTTATGGTAGTTTCCATAAATTGGGTGCCCGAATATAGCCTTCAAATTGTAAAACCTTCATCATGGGACCCCGGAAAAAAAGACCCCGAATTGCCGGAAGGAAACCCCACGCAAGCTTTAGGCTTACTGGAGCCATCCCGAGACGTAGATCAGCCAGGAGACAGTAACCTGAGCTCCACACCCACCCAAAGCTCAAGCCCAACATGTTGAAATCTGGCTTCCCCTGTTGCCTGAAGGCTCCGTGTCTGCGCGCGCCGCAACCAGTAAGCTCAATGCAGCTGCATGGCCTCTCTGAAATCTGAAAGCTCGAAAGCCACAGGCTAAAAAGACCACCTATACAGGAATTCTGAAGCAGAAGGCTATAATATCTAGTCTGTGTATAAAATGTTCTAATACAATACAATATACTATTATACAAAACATGTTGCATACACTGCAATACGAAATCAAATAATTCACACATAGCGGAATGTTACAGTGACTTCACCAGCGAAATCTGAATAGAAAATCCGGGTCGAGCGCCCGTCTGCCCCCTAAAGCTGGCTTTCTATGTATGGTTCGGCTCATTCACGCTTACAGCAACCATTACCACAAAGGGTAACAGAAGTCAGAATAGCCCTTTAACAACCATTTAAGGACAGTTGATGGAAGGGGGAATGACCCAATGTATGGTCACCAAAAGTGGGACCGATCGTATTTGCACGCACCTCGATACCACAGCAGCTCAATGTACACAACAGCAACACCCGTAGCAAATCCTTACTTCATATGGTTAACATCAAAAACCCTTCGTGGCCGGAAGTATCTGAAACCCTGGGAAGTATGGTATTCAAGTGTACTAAGATCATGCAGTGTCATTAATACTTATCAACAGTATCAGTCCACCTGGCTCATCCTCAGGAGGCTGTAGGGTTTAGGAATTAGGGTTGCGCGGGCTTGGGATTCAAAAATTGGGTTTTTGGGTGGCTTCAAATTTAGGGCAAAGGCAAGGTTTTGGATTTAGTGGTTTGGAATACTGTTTGCCGCTTGGGGTGTTTGATTTAAGTGTTTAGGGTTTTGAACTTTTGTTGAGGATCTGGAGTCCCACTGCCTATTTCCTGCCTGCATGACCCTGAACACTACCTCCCTTCAATCATGGTAAGCAAACAGTGCAACGCTGCAGTGATTGAAAAAAGCAGCCGGTACAAAAGCGAGAAAGACACACAAGAAAAAACAATTGTCAATAAGTTCGCCAAAAGACTTTCAACCCAAACCCTTGAGCCACAACCCGTATAGGCTAACACTAAGATGCTCAACCCACAGCCCGAATGCCAAACTGAGACATCTGAACTGACCTGAGCCATTGTCTACATCCTTAGTATCCCCCCGCATAACCCCCATATTACTCCCTTATGTTATCCCCCATAACAACCCCCCCCCCCCCCAAAGGAGTTCAGATTAGTGACCGATCATCGCCGCATGCTGCAAGGCAGTTCGGTTCATGTAATCCTTCCATGGGCGCTTGCGCGATTATGGAAATATTTCGCCTGTTCAATGAGTTGAAGGCCCGTACAAACACCCATGGGACTTCGGGCCTAGGGTCTATGGTGTATGAAAGGCTTATAAGCAGGCTCAGAAACTCCAGGTTTACTTGATGTTTTACAGACCAGGAAAGGTCCATATTCATAGGGGCTTAGAGTCAGAGCTTGCTCAAAGCCGAGCAGAGTCCTCTGAAGTCTACGGGCAAGGGCTCCTACAAACGCTGGGTTCTGGTACCACTACGTCAGAGTAATTGGCTAGGGATCTACCGGCTTTTAACCCTTAGCCTAAACCCTAAGTATAGTAGTTTCCATGTTCTTTCACATTATGACTCTACATCCTTTTTTTTTCTCCATTATCCCTCTATATGCCCATATAACCCCTATATACAGTTAAGGGGCGTCAGATAAAGAGTCAAGCGGACATGGGGCCGCAAGGGAGTTTAGGGTCTAGAGGTATAAGGAAAGTACATAGGGATTATATAGGGGTTTCATAGGGATAATGGAAAAGAGCATGGAAACTACAAGATTATAATAGGGCATATCTGCTTAGGGTTGAGGGTTTAGGGCTAACAACTCTGCCAACGCAACCAGGCAAGAGCGCGTGTATGTCTCAGGAATGCTCGCAGAAGGCCTTTCGCACCTTGCTTGTTGGGGCATTTGCCTTTTCCAAAGACTCTTCATCAACCTAGGGCTTAGCTATTCAAAGTGGAAGGGTCTGCCTGGAAGCACCTTTGAAATGTTTAGAGGGCAAGCAACTGCGCACATGAGCCCTGAACCTGCAACTTGAGCTTTCTCCTTGAAACTGCACGACCTAAAACGTACAAGCCTCAGAACAATTCTTTGAAAACAGGCTCAATAGGCGTCCTTCTCCTCCGTGTCGGCTGCTTTATCATGCAGCAAATTTCGCAGTCTTGCCGTGTCGTTATGCCTTTCAACCCCTTTTGGTTTGTTGGCTGAATAGTAAAGAGTCATGTAGGGGCCCTACAGAGTAGCTTGAGTATTCTTTCTCCCTTCCGCTATTGCCGATAACTATACAAGGAACCTAGGACCACAATGTGGTGGTCTGAAGGGAACGAAGGAATGCAAACAACATGGTGACTACCATATCAGTGGAGTTTACTTAGAAACCAATAAGAAGGGTTTAGTCCCCCATCCCCTCCCAGTGACACGTACGTAGGTTCAGAGGCACAATAGAGGATTGTTTCTGGTGTGCAAGTTGGGATTCTTCAGAGGGTTTAGGGCTTGGGGTTGCATAGGGCAGGACTGGGTCTCCGTCGAAATGGGCCTTTTCCGTTCTCGCGGACTATGGTTGAGGATATCAGCGTCAGTTAGGTGCAAAATTCTAAATGCTGAACCCTATGCCGTAAACCTAAAAATCACTTAAAACCGACATAAACCCAAAACACGTACACTCCACATCCCCAAGCCCTCCACCCTATTACTCTTGGGCCCTCGATTCTTCAATTACCCTGCAATCTTAATCCTGAATCCCCAACCCTCAATCTCGACCCTAAACCCCACACCCCAAACTTTGGCCCCTGAACCGTAAACCCTATAGTCCCCCTTAAGTAGATAGAATATGGCTTTGGGTATATTATAATAAGATCCCCATAGACCCCATATTATCTAGAAACCCTAAACCAACACAAACTTTGGCCCCAAACCCCCCTCATGAGCCTTGCTGCTTTATGAAGCGCCGGCAGCCCTTCCGTATGCCCCTGTGCCCCTACCGCAAGAACCAGAGCGTCCTTGCTCATCACTTAGAAAGGAGTTTAGCGTTCAGGGTTTAGGGTACCTAGAAGATAAGTTAGGTAATTATTATCGGGGGAATGGAACGAAAGTAGGAGCTACAATTTAAGGTTTAAGGTTTCGGATTTCGGACCAAGGGATGTTCAGGTTTTAGGGCTTCGGATTGGGGGTCTGGAGGTTCTGAATCTTTGAATTTGTGATTCCGCCTGGTACCCCGACTCTGATAGTAGTTTCCATTGATTTTCCATTGTCCCAACATAACCCCAATATACTGTAGCAGTTTCCATGTTATCTACCATAACCCCGCTTGGTTGCTAATCCCTTGACTTCTCGGGTTCCCAGGATCTAGAGACACGAGCAGAGAAACGCTTACGCTTCGAGGTTTTTCGGTTCCCAGTTCAGATGGTAACTATTCTGTTACCATCATACTACAGCTATATTACTATTATGTTAACCACTTCCGCTATATTACTAGTATGTTACTTTGATATTACTACTTCCAAAAAATGATGCACGTACAAAGACAACGCCAAGTCTCAAGGTTGCACGTAGCATGGAATGTCAAGTTCCCGAAGTAGACGACGTCCCCCGGGTGCTGCACGCAGAGCGCGAAATTGCCACCGACGCTGAGATTTCGTGCATCTTCCTGGAGGACTAGATGAACCTAATACCTATTATGCAACATGCTAATGTAACCATATAACAAATTGTTAAAGGGGCACGAAGACCTGTTGAAGTCCAGTGGGTTATCGAGCTTCCGGTAAGGCCGCGCAAGGATCAAACTTCGGAGCCGTCTTGCCCTTGCCGAACCACCTGCAAGCTTGCCCTGGACAATGATGGAACCCGAAGATGGGCTCTGCAAAGATTATCCCAAATAATAGGATCCGTTTAAAGGGGTTCTAGGGGGATATATAGGGATATAGGGGGATAAGGGTCCAAGGACCCCAAAAATCGGATTTGAGAACCCAAATACTACAATATTAATGGTCTTGGCCCCGTAGGGGATGCTGTTGTGAGTACAACACCTGTTTCGATTTTGTGCGAGGCTTCCACGAGATTTTTCAGTTTTGACGGGCATGTATAGTTCAGCTTGTCTCATGATTACATATAGTGGCTAGGCTCGTGCATGCATTAAATAAAGCCCATCATTTCGAGAAATGCCCATCACAACAGGAAAGCGCCCCAACGTCCTGCAGGGCCTACCTGCGTGACTTTCAAGCAAAGGGTTTCGCACAGTATGGCTTGTTTTGAATAGCTCCTTGCGAATATGATCCATTCTGGTGTTGAAGGTGGGGGAGCTATCCGGGCTGTGCGTTCTGTTGTGGTTCTCGAGCCCTCAACCGTGAACTCTGCAAGTATGTATCAGCATGCTATGCCTCAAAGGAAAGCCCTGAGCAAAAGGAAACTCTAAGACACCTCTGCATCATCTGTGTGTGATGAACCGTCCCAAGTCAAGCAGCACTCTACACTTTGCAAGCGCATGCTCTTGGGGGACAGTACGGGGCATTACATGGCCGCCAGGAGAAAGCTTAAACATTCCAAGTGCTCTGTACATCCCGAGCACGCCCCGCACGAAACGCAAAATCCAGACTCCAAACCTTCATGTGATCATCGGATTTCTATCGTACGACCAAATGAGATTCAGCTACTGTTGCAATTTCTCCCGTTGCTTAGAAGACATGTAAAAGGTGTGCGTACGTGTATATATATATATATACATACGTACATATATATATACACATATGCGCATGACCGGATGAAACTGCTAGGAGACTTGACCTCTGCTTCTTGGGTTCCTATACAAACCTATAACATCCTAGAACCCAAAAGAAATCTTGCTGCACATTTGGGACTATAGTAACCCCATTACAGAAAAACTACTCATTTGGCAAGCCAGCCACCAAGCTTTACGCCCGGCCAAGAGATGCAGCCAGGTCTCTTGGTGCTTATGGAAATGGGTCCTCTACAGTGGATGGGTTTGCGGGTTTTGGCTGTAGGGCTGCGCGTGTGTGACTTGGAGGGTTCTGGTTTTTGGCGGCGTAGATTTTCCAGCGTGCAATGTGGTCCTCTGCTTCCAAGTTTACACCCTAAGTTATGAACCTTGAATCGCCGAATCCTGAAACTCGAAACCTTAAACCCGAATCCTCAACATCAAAACTCCAAGCGATAAACTATGCCAAAGCCAACCAAGGGTCGGTGAGGCGCTCACGCCAATCGAGAGGATGGGTCTGTAATCGAAGCCTTTCACCCACAACTTCCACAAATGCATATGAGCCATTGTCTAAACTCCTTAAAGGGGGGTTATATAAGGGATTATATAGGGGACTACTACAGGGGTTATTCAGGGGGAGACTAGGAGTTTAGACTATAGCTCATATAGCTGAGGTAGTGCATAGAAGACTGAATCCTAACAGTAGAATCTTAGGACCGTCATATTCTCGATCATTATAAAGCTTTGACGTAAGGCTTTAAAACTACAGTTGCAACTTTCACAGAAGGGTTACATACGCAAAAACTTCCTGTCCCAGCCGAGTCTGGCAAAGAGGTACAACTTTTTTTGACAAAGCTGATGAAATCCATGGCCTAAAAATAAACTCCCCACTCTTCTAACAAACATTCTCTGTATGCCTAGACCAACCCGAGGGCATCAAATAGCCCGAAGCAGATCTATAGACTTAAGGACCAAAGTACGAGTGGCTCATCGACTTAGATCCTTATCCAACCCTTGATATATTCCAGTTTCCAGTTCACTTCCACTGTGGTATATATCCCTGCACAATCCCCATAGAACCCCTAAACCCTAAACGCGACCGCAACCCCTGCTATTTTGCTAAGTCTGTGGGCCTGCAAAAGCAGGTTGAGAGCCTACTTCCGTCAAGTTCGCGAAGTTCACTCGCGCCTCGCGCTCAACCAGAAACACCTAAGGGGTCTAAAGCAATGTGGTCCCTTTAAAGGAGATATAGGGGTTGTGTAAGGGTATATCAGGATAGATAGGGCTTAGTTTTCCAACAATTAGCGATCCCCTTTTGGAAGTCCCCGTGCAAAAGGAGTATCATACTTATGTATCCCAAAGGGTCGATGTACGGATGTACGAATGTCATTTATACTTGGGCCCTGAAGTTTGTAGGTATATGGACACCCCTTTGAGCCCAAAGTATAAACTATTACTATATACCTGCATGGACCCTTTAACCTTAAACCCTAGACCCTACACCATAAACCCTAAACCCTAAGCCCCCAAATTTCTGAAACTTGGGGCCTGATTGGCGGACGCGTTGTTTTGCAAATAATCTCCAAGCTGCACGACCTGAAGGCAGCATATTTTAGATTGGACCCCACCCAGTAATAGTGGCCACAAAGAATAAGGGGAATTATATTAGGGCCTCTATATATTCCTAGTATAAAACTATTAATGGGTGGGGGCCTAACCCAAACCATATTGAACTAAAGGAAGCTAGCAGCTCACCCTGATGACAAAAAAAGCCTTATCAACAGCCAAGAAGCAACAAAGCAACTCTTATTCTACATACTTCTAGGATTAAGGTAAGAAGCACAATGAAGTAGAAACATTACTATTACTATTTCTAATGGTATCGCTCATATCAGTTTTACTACTATGATTACGCTTATGGGATGCTGTTGGCACTTTTTGGTGGCGGCTGGGCCTCGCGCGATCGCATTCGATTGAACAGCCCGTTGTTGGCTTTCACCGGCAAGTGCCCATATTTCTCCATGAAGGCTTCCCGTGTCCAGTGCCTCCAACCCTATATTATCATATACCATAATGGGGAGTAATTATTTCATATTAGGGGGTGGGGGGTTCAGTGCCTCCAACCCCGATCTACAATCAAAGGAGGATTAGGAAACTTTTTCTTTTACGACTGCTTGATCTGCGATCATACGGGAGTCTGGATACTACTTCATCAACTATCCTGAAGGCTTGAAGGATCCCAAATCGATGCTCTCTCCCGGATTGAAACACGTCTGAGTTTTTCAGATGCATTGACCCCTGTTATCCCTACAAATCCCTATAAAGGTTCTTTCAGGCCCCCGTTTGTGCGTTTCTGACATCACACAAACGCACCCATCCGGCCTACGGTCAGAGTCTATCGCTGTGAGGACCAGGGGCACATCTCCTCGAAAAGAGCGGCCTTGCACGCTGACCTTTAGGGTTTACCTATCACCCCAAATGACCTACAAATGAATAGTAATTACCCCTTAACTAGTAGGTATCACCCATAAGCCGGTAGGTAACTTGGGTTGCAGGTAGGGTCCAGGGTTTCGGGTTTAGGGGCGCAATGATAATCTCTATTTTCTTGGGGATTTTAAGGGGACCATGTGAGTGGGCTTCTTACGGCTTTCAAAGAATGTGGGCGGCTGGGAGTATAAGGTGTGCTTTGAAGAAACTCCCACATCGAACTTCTTGATGTCGCAACGATCTGCTCCACCTTTCAGACCGCATGATCATGAAATGCACTTCTGCAAACTAACATGGCACATGAAGAAGCGTTCCTCTGTGGACAACAATTGGAGGCTATCTGGGGTTCCTTCTCAGTCTGGTGTGGGCACAGTTTAGGATCTAGGGGGTAGGGTGTCAGGAAGTTAACCTAGCTTTTATTAAGGTAAGGGCCCCCCCCAGTATATCTTCCGAATGTCAGAAAATGTAGTTCTCAGAAGCTCCTCAAAACACCTTCCACAGAATGTTGAAAACCCTCCTGTGGTACTACAATCCAGCTAACCTCAATCCTTCTCTGGAGTAGAACGATACAAAGCCTTTTAGAATCCATTTGGTATTTCCAGCAACCAGAGCCCCCGCTTCCCCCGTGCCTATATGTGTATACCTGTACATATATATATATGTGTATAAATATATATATATATGTATATATCTATACATAATACCTGTAATTTCATATCCGCCTACGAGAACATACGCACACTTTAAAGCCCTCAAGCTTGTATATTCCTCATTCCTACATTATTCCCACATTATCATAGGGACCTCCCAACAGGTACTCCTAAGTTTTGGAAAGCCTGCTTGGGGAACCAAGGCGCCGCTTTCCAGAAAACGGTCAATTGCAAGCATGCGATCTCCTTGTGTGACTCTGGGGAGTTGTTTTCCAGGCCCTCGTGAAGATTGCGGCGGTGGATTCAGGGCGTCGTTCTCTTTTTCGCATCCTTGAAGAAATGAGACCTTGGAGATCACGAGGGAGGAAGAAATCCAAGAGCCCCCATTGCCAAAATAAGGGGACCCCAATATAGACCCCTTATGGCCCGAAAAGGTACCCTAATTTTGGGAAACCCACATATATACTGGGATTCCCCACAATCGAAGCAAAGGCGCCAGCCCCAGAGTGAGCAAGGTGCAACCACGAGCGAAGTAGATCAGTGCAACGCCCATGGCACCAGCGGCTCTGATGTGTGCTATTGTAGCTCTAAGGGTCCAAGTAGCAAAACAGCAGGGTGCTGAGTTAGGCCCTCAATTCTATAGTCTGAATGGCTTTACGGTTGCTAAAACCATCATGTATGCGCCCCCGGGCCCAGTAGCTTGCAATGGCACTGCTACTACCACGTGCTTTGACTCCATATATGGTCCTACCTAGAAATCAATCGATTAAGACGGCAAGGCCTGTCAGTAAAGAGATATGGTAGTTTCCATAAATAGAGGGACCCCAATATAGACCCCAAAATACTAGAATCCTTATTATAGGGACCCCCAAAAAGGTACCCCTAATTTTCGGAAACCCCCATATACCCTTGCCCGAGGCTCCCAAAGTTGAAGCCCAAAGGGTCAATGTAGGTATATAGTATATACTTAGGGCACGAAGGGTTTCTACATAACTATTCTAGGGCCCAGATGTATACTAGATAGAGCTACATGGACCCTTTGGGAAGGTTTCTGAGACCAAGCTTCGTAAGCAGATGGCTGCGGTTTAGCTTTGAAGGATCTGGCTGTACTTAGAGGTTCAGCGAAGTTATTGAGAGGGTTATACACAGGTGATACTTTACGTAAGCCAACCCCAATTAGAGCTGTAATAACCCTGTGTATATATACGTATATATATATAACCTACGTACCAAGTCCCCTGATTCTCCAAGTAGGGACCAGGGGCTAGCAGAATTTGAGTTCGCAGACTTCACGCATGCAGGGTCTGAAGCTGCACTGTCGGTTATCATGATACCGTCTAAAATTGTTCTGGAGACATCATCCATAGGGATGCAGTTTAGCATCAGAATAGGAAGCGGAAGTGCGTCCCCTTTTGCTGAACATATGTGAAATGCCTACTAGTTGTGTTGCGGTAGCACTTGTAAGCCAAAGGGTGGACTAGGGCCTAGGGTTGTTGCATACGTATTTCTGAGGGTGAGACCAAAGCACCGGTCCCTTCCCAAACCTGATGCACTTCCGCAGCTGAATACCATACCGGAGTCTTACTGAGATTGGCTAGATTGTTGAGGGCTATTCGGGCCTAGTAGGCTGTATTCGCTGGGGGATTGCCTACAGCAGGCTACGCTATGGTAGTCTTACGATGCACAACCTCTGTGCTGATGAGGCACGGGGGATCACAGGCACACTGGTCCCCCACACAGCTCTCCGGAGGAGTGTGGTACGTTGAAACCTGAGGCTCTCTCAAGAGCACACGTGTCCGTGGAGTGCTGATGGGGATTAGGAAGCCCTGATAGTCAGTTCCCTAAACTATGAATAGGGGAGGGGCTTTGACTTCTCTCCAACTCATGCAGGAACCTTTGGACAGTGATATATACAGATACATATATAGATATACAGGTAACCCATAAAACCTAGCAATATGCTGAGTATGTAAGATCTGGGCCCTAATCTGGGGCAAGTTTCACTTTCTCGCTGGACTTTCTATGCGACAATTTGTCCTAGAAGGTTTTCTGCATCTCTTTTTTATGACCTCTGGTAAGGGTTTTGAAAAATGTTCAAATGAGCTAGCAGTCCATGTGCAGGACACGCATGGGCCGGAAAAAAAAAATGTGCTGTGTATCATGCGAGCCGGAGCCCGTACAACATTTGCACAAAACTCTCCTCTCTCAACCGCCAAACTCAAGGGAGGAGAAGAAAAAAAACTGTTAAGGACTTGCATGTCAACTCCCCTGCTTGCACGCCCTCCCCTCAGGACCTCATAGGCCAGAGGGGATGGAACGTGAAAAGGCTTAGGGCTATTGCACCAAGGATGTATACAAAGCCTTACGGCCCAATACAGAGATTGGTAGTTGGGACTGGAGCTTTAAGGTGGTGATTTTCAGGCGAAAGGGCAGCACAACGCCATCGCAGCATTCAACAGACCTAATCTGCAACTCTGTAACCATGCCACAAAGGCTTTTTACATGGGAGCGTTTCAAAAAAAATCCTGAACAGGTAGCGCTGAAATCTCCCTAGCATCCCGCTCCCCCCCCCCCCCGCGACCACGTATGAGGAAGCCCGACATCTGTCGCATATGTCCATAGATGGTAGGACCTGAATTTAAGGTACCCCCCAAGGAATGCTCACAGAGCTTCCAAGGAACCTCCTTTACGCTCACCAAAACCTGCAACAAAACCCTAGCTGCTCCGTCCCTTTCTACATGCCCAGGCAAGACGACCTTCATTGGGGAGGTTTTCCAACCAGTCATGGGTTTCTTATTGGAGGTCTCCATAATCAAAGTTACAGTATGTTGAGGGCCCATGCTGGGACCCCCCCGATTATGGAAACACCACCAATCATCCCAGAAAGAACCTGTAAACCATACACCTCATGCAGATGCCTTCGTGGGTTGTAAAGGGGTCATACAGCGCTTCTTCTCAAGAACGCTTTGATCCTTCTTCTAGTCCGTGTTATGTTCCATGCAGTCATTTGAAGACTACTACAGACGGTCTGGAACGAGTATTTCACTGACGCCGACAGAGGCCCCAGGGCTCTTAGTACATCTTCTGGCAACTGAATGCAGTTTGCCGCGTTCGCGTGATCGCGGCGTCTCCAAAACTGCAAGCGTAAACTGCACAGCCCACATATCTGCATGACTGCTATCTCTCCCATGTAGTGCGCGGTGTCTAAAAAATGAAAGCGTAAACTGTGAAGCCCATATATCCGCATGACTGCTAGGCAAGCAAGTGTGCTCACTAGTCATACAAGGGTCTTCCATGTAGACGCTGACCAGAAATTGTGCAACACTAGCCAGAATTGCATAAAGCTGAGGAACACAGAACTGAAATACGGAGGTCGGTACAGACGGATCTACTTGCATTTATAATGTGCGAAAGGCAGCATCGCTGGAAATTGTTGAGCCTTCTATGCATACAAACACGGCAAGGTCTTCATGTTCGTGGCGAGCCCACAAGGCCAAGCGACGTATCTCTCACACGTACACAGAGAGCCTGGCAGCACGTGCTCAGATTCAATCAGATGCTATCCCGGGATGCTTGAAGATGAGTTACACGCTGAAAAAATGTACATAAGGACTATATAGAATATATAGCCTCAGCACACGGCTGGTGGCTGACCTACGATGGCATGCTTCCAATGCTTGAGGTAAGTAGAGGCAGGCAGACTGTTGTACTTTGACACTTGTCTCAGATTGGCATCCAAGCGGGCTGGCTGTTGTTGCATGTCCGGCATATTTTAGCGTGTAAAACCCCAGTGCCTAGCTGTGTGACAGGGCTGGGACACAAGCGGAATGCCACCAGGTAGCTCAGTCTGGCAACCCTCGTTGCAGCTGCAGTCTTCAAACCGAAATAGCAAGGGAGGGAAGGCTCCTGGGATCTAGGATATAGGATCATAGTCCCCCTTAAGTAGATAGAATATGGGCTATATGGGGATCTTATCATAATATACCCAAACCCACATTCTATCTACTTAAGGGGGACTATGACTATAGGTTTACGTCTTTGCAGCTAGGGGCTAGCAAGCACGTGGAATTTCCAAGGCCCTGATAATTCACACGCATGCCTCTCAAACCCTAGCAAGGACAACAAAGTGAACCCACAACATCTGAGTGCTGAGTTCTGTCATATCCCGAGAGTCCAAATCCAAAGGGTCCAAGTATCCGATAGTAAAATACTTCTTTTCCATACCTGCACTACAAGCATTGGGGTCTCCTTTACGTACCCCACGCTACTATTCTCCCCAAACTCAAAAAAGGGACCCCAAGTGTTCTAAATCCCTTGTACCCTACATTACTGAACAGCTCGGCCCGCAGTCTCTGGCTGTCCCGTCAAGCCCGAATTTCAAAGTACTAGTAGCTGGCAGAGAATGAAAAGGATGCGGGACGCATTATGAGGGAACCACTCGATTCCTACTTACCAACGAGTAAAACCTTGACACTCAAATTGATGAAAGCGGCAAGAAGTCTGTGGCAACATCAGTGGAGCCTCCGTACCTTGGGATGCGGCTTACTCCTACGTTGTTGGATAAGAGGTGCAAGGAACAAGGGCATTGGGCTATTCCTACCACAGGTAGCATTAAGTTGCAGGTGTGCCCTTTTGAGCCGCTCCCACCTTGCATACCAGCCAAGCAAAAAACAGAGAACAGGGAAAGGCCGCTTCTTTAAATTCATGCGTTGGTGGAAAGGGGTCTCTGAGTCTGGGACTGCATGGGGACTACAGCGAAAATGATTCTGATGACTATCACGACGTCTAAATCTGAACTCATTTCAGGAAGAGAGCTGCAATTCCTTGGCCAGAGCCATGGAAGTAAGAGGCTTTGGGGTGGGCCACTGCGGTCAACTGTAGGAGGGGAAAGGGGGTGCTCATGGAGCTGCTCCCTTAGTGCCACCATGGAAGTCGACACAACACTAAACACCAGATCTCGACGTAATGAAACGGAAGCTACTATAGTATATTGGGAGTATATAGGGATAATGGAAAGGGAAATGGAAACTACTACCGCAAGAGCTAGATCTGGTGGATGAAGACATGTTGTATGGCATGTGTGCTCCGCAAACAGTCAATGCTAAACATGGGTGCGAAACAGGCATTGGGGCGTTGGAGCGAGCTGTGCTAACAACACAGCCACGGCGTAACTGAGGAATTCCCAGGAGCACGTGGGAACTTCACACAACAGGTATACAGGCGATATACAGGAGTATTCATGTCTGAGCTGGCTACATGATAAAACATCCGAAGCCTGAAATCCTAGTATAGTCCCTAGTTTCCATTTCATTTTCTATGTTCTTTTTGATTTGATTCTCCATTGTCCCCATATACCCCCAACCATGTTCAAGCTGGACCACCCTGAAATCCTATAGTGGGACCATGTTCAAGACGGGTTATAGGGTATGTAATACTATATTCGGGTTCTATTTAGGGATTGTAGGGTGTAAGCCGGCCAAGGTTGTTCCTGACTCAACGTGCCCTCTTCGAGACTTGCATCGAAGCTGCTGATCTTCACCTGCAAACACTGGGATGTCTGATGCTTTCAGTCTCCGGTAGAGGTGACCACGTAATTAACCCAGCTTCCACATCACACATACAGATCTTTCTCACACTCTTCCTCTCGTTCTTCTCCGTATCTTTCACACTATAGTCCGCCTAAAGTAGATAGAATATGGCTTTGGGTATATTTGAATAAGATCCCCATATACCCCATATTCTATCTACTTAAGGAAGACTATACACCCTAAACCCGCAAACTGCAAACGAAGGCTTGCGCCCGAGGTCTTCTTCCGGGAACCCCGATTTGTCGGGCCTTGCATAACCTAGGGGCCTGAACAATATACAATATAAACAATATTCTGGAATAATAAACCGCTTTGGCGAATAATTCAAAATCAGCTTGTCGTCTGAATAACGAACCTGGCTTAATTTAGGCGTGGTTCAGCTAATTCAGACAAGGTGCTGTCTGAGATTATTTCTTCTCTTAGACCTGGATACCTTTAAAACTAAAAGGTCTTGAGTCTCAGGCCTTGACGGATCACAATTCCAGAGCTCTAACACCAACGCCCTGACTTCTAAGGCCAGATATCAGAAACGCTGATATCCAGCAACTAGGAGACCCCAGCTCCATGTATACCGCTTATTCGGCATTGTACGAAAACATACGAGCCGTCAATTTTTGACCCTAAACCGAAAATCCCAAACCCTAAATTCTACATCCCAAGCCCTAAACCCTAGGGTAGGTAGTGCAGCAAAAGCCTTGATTCGCTTTAGGCAATTGTAGAGACTTTTCCAGCCGCCTAACTTTTCGCCAGAATGTCATTAATTCTACTCCGAAAGATTCTAATTAGAGTTCCGTTGGTGTTGATTGAAAGTTAAGGTGTTTCGGGTTAGGTTGGCATGTTTTTGATTAGATTGCAAGTTGATACTAGTTGGATATGAACGTGCCTTGATGCTTTGATAAGATATTAAGTTGCCTTGATCTGATGTCCACCTAGGATTGATGTGGTCTTACTTAGATTCCAATTGATTTTCAATAGGTTTTGATGCAACTATAATTGGATTTCACATGGCTTTAATTGGCCTTAGATTGCTTTTGAACTGGATTTCACCGGTTTTATAATATATTATAACGGATTAGGAAATCAGATTCGCAATGGATTTGAATTAATTGGTTTCACTCAGATTTGCGATTGATGTGAACTGGATTCCAACTTCATTTCAAAAAGATATCAACTGCTCCTTATCCGATTTCAACCAGTTCCAATTCAATCTCACCTGGTTTTGAGGTCTCCACTTCATTCCACTAAACTTTAATTGGACCTCAAATTTATTTTCACTAGGTTTCCAATTGACTTCAGATGTTTTAGGTTTGATTTGAACTGGTCTTACTTGAAGCCGAAGTGATGCTAAGCAGATGTCCAGTTGATCCTGACAGAACTATCAGTAGGTTATTACTGTATTCGACTTCGATTGCGCTTGAACTGATTGAAGTTAGATCTAAATAGGTGTTTGAATAGATTTCCCATTGGTTTTAGTTAGGTTTGAAAGACAATCTAATTCATTGCTCATGGTAGTAACGGCACTTGCACAAATACGAAGCGAATACCAGCTTCAACGCTACTACCAAGGTTCATGCTTTCGAAATTTAGTTGTGCCGTGCGTTTCAGGGTGGCTCAAAATTGAGTAGTCCATTGTTTGCGGGGACACCCCCGTACTAAAGAGGATCCGACACTACTTCAAATAGACCTCAAAGCTATGTTGACGATTATTCGGGCTCCTATGTTACCATACGCTGAGGAGATTACAGCTTGGGTCACACTCTGCAAACTCCGTATTTGAGCAGTTAGAGGTCAAGCTTGTAGCAGGCACCCTTATGTCATGCATGGTAGTTTCCCACAACGAGGGGGACCCCAATCTGGACCCCAAAATACTATAATCCTCATTATAGGGGTCCCCCAGAAAGGTACCCCTCATTTTTTTGAACCCATGTCATGTATGCAGCGAGCAGCAAGCAAAACCATTACCGGGTTGTTGCTAAGAAACTCTTTTACAGTGCTATAATCAGGGAACGCTATTATCTATCATCTACCCATATTAGGTTAGGTAACGTATTCTAAGTTCCTTAACAGCAACCCAAATTATCCTAAGGCACTCCTGCGTCAGAGGCAACCTGAGGCGCAGACCGCAAAAGAATGAATCAAGAAGCCCTGATTCTCCATATTCTCGACCCAAAACAACTCAGCCCTAAACTTCCACGCAGCGTGTTTGTTTGGGGCCCCCCATAATAAGGATTAGACTATTTTGGGATCTACATTAGAGTCCCACATATTGAGAAAACTTAAGCTTAAGGCTTAGGGTTTTGGGTCTCTTCCGCCGCGAGAACAGAAATCTTCAAATCATTTCATGTGCAATCAATTAGGAATTTCCAAGCCTGCATAAGCCCGGCACAAACCGCAACCACCACTCTAGATCCTGAAGGGTGAACGTATACTAATAGCACTTTTGGAATACTAAGCATAGTAGTACCAATGATTTGGTAATAATAGTAGTACAACTACTAGTATTCATAATTGCACGAATGATAGTACTACTACAAATAACAGTAAGAATCCTAATAAAAAAGAATAACGATAGTGGCAAGGAGAGCACATCTCTGAGCCTAAGCTCCTACAACGGCCACATATACCACTGGCGAATACAGTGGTATACTATGTAGGGTTTTGGGTTTACGGTTTAGGGTCCAGCGCTTAGGGTTGATGGCTTAGAGATTATTTACGAGTCTAGTCCCTTACCACCACCATGAGCTGAACCCCACCTCTTGCACCCATCTCCAAAACCTCGACCGTAGATACTCAAACAATGAAAAGACAAGAACATCCGCAAATCACCCCTACCACCCCAAAAAATTAAACAACAAAACTCTAGAGAAGCCCCAATCACCTGATGACGTCAAACAATTCAGTATCCTGTCCCTGTACACGCAGGATGCTGCCTCCGGATTAACCCGAATCTCCGTCCGGTGTTGGAGGTGGACATTGTCATGGTAAATGTTGTACCTGTTGTGTTCAAGTATCGGGTTTCAAGGTCTAGGGTTCAGGGTCCAAGTGCCAAAAAAAGGAATACTCCGAATTGCAACTTCCCGACGGGGACTGTTTTGATAGCCCCACACCCCCTGCTGCCCCACGCACCAAAAGAAAGTACGAGGGCCCCCATGCGGGGCGTATCAGTCAAGGAACCAGCTTAGTAATAGTAATAGCACAAATCAAAACAACAACGTGAATAATAGTAAGTATAGACTCCAAACCATTAACCCTGAAGCCTCTAGGTCATGGTTTACCCTCAACCCTAAACTCTAAACCCTAAACCCTTAACCCAGGATGTTATAAAGATCTACGCAATAGGTGTCGATGCCATGCTAAACTCCATCCCTAAAGCTTAATTGAGAGTGGAGGCTTCGGGTTCAGGTTGAAGCCTAAACTCTGGGCTTTGAACTTCAAATCCTTGTTGAAAACTGAAAGCCTTAGCCCTAGAGTTCATGAGGGCCCAGAACAACACAGAGCTGTAAAGGGGCGGACAGGGATTGGGCCGTGAGTCGCGAGCTTAGCTGTTAGAACCTCGAGTTTATGAAGACCAGCATGTTCTGCAAACCTGCAATACAGCTGCTAGATGTTGAATTTTGAGCTGAAGGCGAGCAAGCTCGAAGCTCTTCAGACCCGCAACCTTCCAACTATCAAGTCTTCAGACCTTAGAAATTCAGCTCTCAATCCAAAGCACCTACATTCTATAAGCCTCAGGCTTGAAACTCCCTAAGCCCCCAACTGGCCTTACACTCTGAACTCTGAACTCTCTAGACTCAAAACCCGAACCTTCAACGCAAACCCAAAAGCCTCAATGACTTACCATTCTCTAGATACCAAGCCCCACAAACTTTACATCCTAAGCCCGGAATAATACTTTCCAGATCATTGTCCATCCTCTTGTGTTTTTGGCTCTCCAGTAACGGAGTATCATCCCGACATGATCCCAAAACCCCGTAGAATCCCTAAACAACACCTGCATATATATATATATATGTAATACGTAAATGATATGATAACCATGTATATTTTGTACGCGTATGTGTACATGTTTAGACCTCATATATATATATATATATCCCCACATCACACTTGAGCCCGGGTCGGCTTGGGCACGTGATGCCGAAGATCACGGAGAACAGGAAAAAGACATACAGAAGCTGGACTGGGCAGACGAAGAAATTAACCTCCCCAACCCTTAATATCATACTAGTAACAATAGTAATAATAGTAATAATACTAATAGTAAGAATAGTAGTACTAATAATAGCAGTAATACTAGTAGTAATCATAATAATAGTAGTAATGGTGGTGATAGTAGTAACCATCATAGTAATAATTAGTAGATGTCCCCATCATATCTAAGGGTACTACGATGGGGATGTTTCTTATGAGGGGGTACTTAAGTGGAGGGCTTTGCAGGGTGCGGTGGGATGACCTATGGGTGTAATGATCCGGGGACAAGTGGGTTGAGAGTTTTGGGCTTGCGGAGTTCCCGGTTGACCACGGGCTGGCACGAGATGGTGATCCTAAATCTCCAGCGGCGTCTGGGATGACAACGTATATCACCTGTACTTACGTTTGGGGTTTCGGTTTCGGTCGCGCAAGCCATTTGAAAAGGAAGCCTGCATACGATGCCGTTTAGACAGGATAGCCTTGACTTCAAGGAGTTGAAAAACAAACCACCCCCAAGAGGAGTTCAAACCACACAAAGTTGCCATCAAATTGGTTGGAGTGCTGGTGGATGCTCTCACAAACCCTGGGTCTTTTTCTGTGGCAGTCGTACAAAAGAATCCCAACACTGGGCGTAGACTGGATTGCTGTTAAGGAACTTGAACTATCTTACTATACATCATGTTACTATAAGAAGGAGACCCTATTGTTTACACTATACTCATGTTATGGTAACTTTTGTTGAAGTTCCTTAACAGCAATACAGTAGAGGCCGCATTTCTCGCGAGCAATCTCAGGACAGTGCCGAGTACTGATTACTACCTTGATAGTCCCAAGTCCAACTTCTCTTGGGTTGCTTTTAAGGAACTTGACCTAAGCTAGCAGGAGATGCGTATACGTAACCCATAGGGTTTCCTTGTTAGTGTAAAAACTTCGTTTAAGTTCCCCGACAGCAACCCAGTCTACTGACAGGGCGCGCTGTGACAGTCTCTGCTAAAGCCTGAAGACATCATATGGAAGCTTCTGAAATAAGGGCTGCATTGGGGACACTGGGAATGTTGAAGGACAACAAGAGCTCGCAAGAGGGGACCGCAGACTGAATCTGATCTAAGCCGGCCTGACAATGGCTTTATCTTTTCCAAGTACTTGACGGAAAGAGCGCCCTCGGCGCCCTTCTGCAAAGCTCCAAAGAAGGTATGGCATCTGACTACATCAAACCTTGGACATCCACAAATGGAACCCTTTGATTTGTGCCTGAATTCTGCGAGGCCAGTCAAGGATCATTCCTACAATTCGCGCCTCCTTACATGAGGACACCCGGGATACAAGATCGTGCCTGATGCTGTCCCATGTAGACAGTGGACCTAGAATTTGTGGTCAAAGGGATTGCTTGAGGATTCTAGGCAGGGGGAAGGAAGGAGTTCACCTTAAGGGTGTAGCCCAAAACTGACTACTTGGGGCTTTCAAACGTAACCAAAGTCAAGAAACTTGAGGTTGTAGTAAGGCCTCATGAAGCACCCATAGTCAGGTCCTGTCTACACCATGCAATGTTGTCTCTTAGAGTTGAGGTATTTGCCAGACATCCATGCAAGAATCAATGTCAAGGAAAAAGCTGGGGACAGGTCAACCCCAGTGCAAGTAAACGGCTTCCATAAACACTGTTCCAGCACTACTTGAGTCAATTCGCAGGGTGGGAGTAATGCATTGATACTTTTCAATATGCTGGTTGCATTTCTTACCTTCAAAGACTTGGTGACATACTCAGACTCGAAGCCAACACGGATCCCTTGCTGTCAAACTCTCAAAAAGCCCCAAGTCATGCATGCTTTCTGGTAAACACCAATGTGTCACAAGGGGAGTGTATTATGTTATTCCCCAAGAAAAATCCTTACAATTCAGGTCTTGGGTCTTGAGCGTACCCCCCATTCTAAAGGAACTCCCAGAGACCTTCTATTTTGGAGGTTGGAGATAGTTTGTGGTCTTACAATTCCATGGGGGCATGCTGTCAAGAAGCCTGGGTTGCTGTTAAGGAACTTGAGGAAAGTCGCTGTAACGAAGGTACATGGTAAGCTATGTGGTTTGCTGAAGATATCTCGGGTACTTCCCCCACCCTTTACCCCCCCCCCCCAGTCTATATTAGGGGCCATATTAAGGGCTGCATAAAACTCTGTTAGAGAAGTTATCCAAATATTACAGAGTGGGCAGTACCCCAAAGGATGTCTCAAAACATTCCCTAAGGGTCCAAGGACCCAAGTAACAGGGCTTCAGAGCCCAAATAGTATAGTATTAATGGTATTTGGGCCCTAACGCCCTATTATTTGGGTCCTTGGACCCTAAACCCTAAACCCTATATACCCCTATAAACCCCTTTAAAGGGACCCTATTATTAGGGATTACCTAAGTTTCACTTCCTTGACTGGAAGCCAGAACATACCCAACCCAGGAGTTCCTGCGCATCTTGTAACCCAGAACCCTGCCTAGACTCTTCCTCTCTACACCCAGTAGTAGTAGTAGTAGTAATAATAATAATGGTGATCAACAAGTACTAAGAGTAACAGTAGTCACAATTGTAATACGAATAATATAATGGCAACAAGAATTATTTGTTTGGCTTACCCACTTTTCGGTCTACTATCTTCTACATACAAAACTCAGCACCGCTAAAACATGTAGAGTATATGGGTCTAGGTACTTCTCAGAGCTTTACAGGTAGTTCAGGAACAGCCGAACTGGGTGAAGATTCGTACTTCGAGGGGCCATGCAGGTGCCTCATGCGGAGAATGGGAGAATGGGGATGCACGGGTATATGAGCGTTAGTCTAGACTCCTAGCATCCCCCTTTATACCCCCATAGTACTCCCCTATGTAACCCCCTTTACGGAGTGTAGATTAGGGCTCATATGGTGAATGTAAATAAGCAGAAGCAAGGTAAGCGTTGACTTGTACCGGTTGACATTTGTGCGCAGTCCCTGATCCTCCTGCTTGGGCATCTTCATTTTCAGGACTACATCTAAGAAGGGCGGTTTTAAAGGGGATCCTGGTTTTGAAGGGTTACCAGAGATAGCTTAAACCTCAAGTACCCACGCTGAAAGCCACCAAAGCCCTACACCCTGTCCATTACTTCTCCTACTTGTGGTCAGTAGGGAATGAGGGTATATATTATATAGGGATTATATAGGGAGTGTGTTCCCACATTCCCTACCAACCCTCAACCCTAAACAGTATGATATCGGGATTACGTTTCCACATTCCCAGTAAGTTCTCTTGAGGTCGAGACTAGGAAGAGAACCAGGAGGAAGACTAGAGCCGCGACGGTGAGCCACAAGAAGCAGCCTTGTTATTCCATGCCAGTTGGGAAATAGGGTTTATGTAGGGTTTAGGGCCAGGGTTTTATGGCCTATCGTAGTTCCTCTGAATTGAGAAATTGGGTTTATAGGAATTCGGGCTTTAGGGCCTAATTATAGGTTTTACGAGGACTTGCTTAAAATCCTCATGGGGCTGTTACACGGGCGATAGAAGGCGATGACAGCATAGGTACTATCTGCTCCGATTGTCATCAGATGATAGACTTTCTACCCAGGACTATCAGCGAAACTCGTCCTAAGTCTTGCTCTGCGTTGTGGCCTCCGGTATCCCTATGCAAAATACTACACATGTGAGCTTCCCTCAACAAATGCTTGGTACAAGTAACGGGCATGAATCTTGTCACCATACGATGGGCAGTACAGCAGTAACTCATGCCGGGTTTTGGATTTGCTGCGCCGGTATCAGAAGTCTTAGGAACTAGACTTTCAGAACAGGGAATGACGATCTAGAAGGTCTCTTTCTTGGACATCACAGAACAAACGCCCCAGAGACCCTAGTCCCTAAACTGTGTGTCCCAGGTGCTGTTGGTGACCACGACATGGCGAATGATCAACAAAGAGGACCTGTCAAAGAGGGCCGGAAAATGGCAGACACTCAGCTTCAGGGCCCAACAGCTTTTTGAATAGTTCTTAACAGAACAAGAATGGTGTCTGGAACTGAATCTTGTAGATCTTGTACCTTCGGACAGAGACCCTGTTTTGGTGAAGAGTTGGGGCGCTCCCTAGACCCCCTGTACTTATTACAGTTAAAGGACAACTAGGACTAGTTGAGGCTAATTCAGGGAGAAGCTTGGAACGGGAAAGGAGGGGGGAAGCCAATGAGAGCAGTCACCACAAGGACGTCTGCAAGGGTGCCATGTTAGTAGTACTAGGCCGATTGTTGGGAGTTCCGATTCAGGGTCTACAAGTGGAGCTCATCTTTTTTAGAATCCCATAAAATTCCCCAATGGGTGACTGTGCAATAAAAATGCAGGGACCTGTATTGTAACAGGACTCTCGCTTTAGGGACCCGTATCGAAATGGTTTGAGGAAAAGCCCCACATGCACACGGGGCCTGTAGAATGCAGACTTTCTGGGGTCTTACTACCATAGGGCCCCCAACTGTGAGTACAGAGGACCTTGCAGAGGGTAGTTGGAGGGTCTAGGTGCCTGTAAAGCCACTGCATACCATCCCAACTGTATCCAAAGCCAGTTTCCATTTCATTTTTCATAAATTAGGACCCTAAACCCTAAACCCTCAACCCTAAACCCTAAACCACCCTAAAATCTTCTTACGCAACAGTTCATCTCTGGAGTTTTGAGGCCATAAAACCTCGATTTCTGTAAAGGTTATATTGGGTTATATTGGGGTTATATTGGGTTATATTCATGCTTGTGTTTACCTATCTAGCTGTGAGTGCCGTCAGCGGGCTACGGGTGCAGGGCTTGTAAAATTGGCGTCTAGGAAATAGTAGGTGTACTAAAGATGTTGCTAGAGGATATGATTCCTAAGTACTTGGACCTTTAGGGCTCATGTTTGCGTTTCATGGTGCCTGGAAGAAGCAAATCTCTGGGATGATGCCTACACCTTTGACTTTCTGGACTGTCTGGAAACAACTCTTTTTGGCTCGCCTCGTTTCAGATTCGGGCACAGGACAGGATAGCCCACACATCCTGAACTCTGGGCTTGACCCTGAACCCGAAACCCTAAACCGCCCCTGCGCCCAAGGAGCACAAACATCGCTGTCAGCAGGATGGCCACAACGCTTGCCACAAGCGTGGTCTTGCTCGAGGCGTCCCTGATGGGTGTCTTAGGGTGTTGGAACTTATAGGGGGATATAGGGGCTTATAGAGGCATAATGGAAAATAACGTGGAAACTACTACGAGTATATTATAGGGTTTAGGGTTTGGGGTCCAGGGGGTGTCCCAGGGTGTTGGAACTTTTGAATACACGGCACCTGTGGACCCGCAGCCTCGAAGCCTAATATGTCAAAGTCATATTGGTTGTATACACATGGGGGTTTCCCAAAATTAAGGGGACCCTCTTTAAGGGCTCCCAATAATGAGGACTATGGTACTTTGGGCTCTATATTGGGGTCCCCCTATTTAGGGAAACTACCAAATATGTATGGCTATTTCGGAGGCAGTTCAATTGAGTTCCGGACCCTCCGTGTCCGGCATAGAATATTAGAAAACGCGTTCAAACAAAATTCTACCTAAAGATGTAACTATGAATTGTTGTGGGCAACACAGGAAATCGCTTCCAAATTCAATCCTGCCTGAAGATATCCAACTTGTTGCCTTGGACCTGCAACGCCACCGCCACAAGCAGATGTACAAAGCAGACGGTGGCTCAAACCCCAAAGGTTGCAACCTTACCTTACCTTTGCTTAGCCTAGCCGGGAATGAAGGAATGGACAAGAAAATGGAAGCCTTTGTAATGGGCTATTTAGGGACTACTACAAGGATCCATTCCATCATTCCTAGCTAACCGAAGGTAAGTTCCATCAAGCTTTGATGTCTTCCATGAGACGCACGAACTGGTGCAAGGCTAGGTGCAGCTTCCGCATTGGTCCTTCAAGCAAATGGTGGCTCAGGATTGCCAACGCCTCGGTGGGATAGAACTTAGGCAGTTAATTTGAGGCTTTGGACGTGGGGGTTTAGGATTTGGGGTGGGGCCTCAGAGACTAAACATGCGAGGTTGAGGTCCCTAAGGCTTTTAAGGTCATAGCAGGATTGCTTGTGAGATGGGCGCTTAAGCTAGTGGCTGCCCAGGACTCAGACATATTATGGTCATGTAGTAAGTGCCAGGGTTTTACTGTGGTAGCTTAGTTTAAGTTCCTTAACAGGAAAACAGTATTGCTATAGGCGTCCCTATAGGATAGGGTCCCATACAGAGTTTTGAGGATAATGGCTCAAAGTGTGAGTTCCACAGCGTTCTGTCCCATGAATCTATCCCCTCAAAGCATCCATCTCTCCAAGTCATCGCTGTTGAGGCGTATTTCTCTGATGTGGAAGGCCCAGAGGTCCGCCAAGACTGGCCCTTTGAGACTAATGTTCAGGCGCAGAGGCCTGACATGACCCTAACTGTCATAGACCCTGCAATGAAGCCGACGGCAACTACGAGCACCCTGACCATCGAAACATTGTTGAGAATAGTCTGCCGATCACGCCTCATAAAGGTATGCGCGCAGGCGTCATTCACATGAAAAGAAAGCATATTTTCCGGCAACAAGCCCTCCTCTTGAAAACAGGAGAGTGAGTCCCATTGCAACCGCCGAATTCTAGCATTGAATCACACACCCGGTCATGCGCATCATTAATCCCAAGCCCCTTGCGAAACATGAAGCTCTATATGCTGCTGCTTGCCGCAAACCCTGAACCCTGCACCCCAGACCCTAGGTAGTCGGATGTTCACAAGCAGACCAAGAAACCGCAGTGCAGACCAGGCAAAGCAGTTTAGCTTCCAGTGAAAGTTCGCTACCTTGGCGGCTTAAATCGTCTAGGGTTTGGGGTTGTTGTACTGCAACCTTGCAGGGCGGCGCCAGGACGTTCCTGAATACAATTTTATACACTTTTTAAAGCACCATCCGTGACTAGGGACGGTTCGAAAAATATGACGTTCTGGTTATTGAAGTCCTGGAGATTCCTGTGCGCAATGCTTCTACATGACTGGCCCAAACGTCTACCATCCTAAACAAGAAAGCGCTCAACTGGGAAGACAAGCACACGCCTCTGTCTTCAGGTAGGGATCCTACTGGACCCTTGCTATCCCCTGGAGGTGCATGAGCCACTACAGGTGGAGCCGCTAACAAGGTAGACCCCTGTTTCAGAGGACGTAGAATCCTACGTATAGCTGCCCATGGGCCAGATGGGTCACCTCAACCCCTTCCATGTAGATCTCAGGTTTGTGCAATTGGGGGTGAATGTGTGCAAGGGAAGCTCAGTAGCCACCAGAAGCTTCAGGGGATTGCCAGGTGGTTTCCTCTGCATCTGCGATGAGCACAACTGTTGTCCTCAAATAACAGAAATCGTAGCAGAACACAGGAAGTTATCAGTAGCCACTCCTATTTTGTACGACTTCTTTTCACGACCGCACATACCCGCGAAAATTCTTGATAGCTTGGAATGCCAGAAAGCCTGAAACCCCAGTAGGCTATGTAGAGCCGGGCTTTGGACGGTCCAGACGTATATTGTATAGGTACAAGGACCCCTTGGGTACCAATCGGGTAGTTATTCGCCGACGTAAGGCCGCTGCCAAGTGTGATCCATCGGCAAATTGCAGCCACGGGAACATGCCACCTGCAGATACGGGTCTTTGATCGGCTTTGGGTTCAGGACTCGAGGCTTGAACGATTGTCGATGAGTCGATGGAGGAGGGGGGGGGTTTCTGGTAGAAACGAAGTCGACCTACTTCAGTCTTCACGTGACGATGGCAAATGCGCCGGAGCTATTGTCGAGCACATAAAGTCTTTGCAACGTCCTGGATATCCAAGGGCCTCGGAATGATTTTACATTGTCCGGCAATGCAAGCTGTTTGGGCAAGTCTCAGGTAGTGGTACTCAAGATTACAACTGAAACGTGTCTTAAATGCATACGGCTTTAGCGGCTAGTTGTTGCAAAGAGGATTCATGCACACACGCCCTGGGAAACACGCCTCCAAAAAGGTCCAAGCTTTCGCTGAGAGTTTCCTACAGCAGCACCTGAACCCGGTTCAGGGCATCTTATTAAAGCAACGCCATTTTTGAAGCAAGGGCTCAAGGTCTGTTGTATAGGTTGCATGGCAGAAGCCCAGCGTAGCTCATGGGTTCCACCACTCCCCGCGATGTATATCCCGCCTATAATTCTCCTCAATTCGTCTTGTTTATTCTTAATCATCCCGAACCCTAGACCCTAAACCCTAAGCCCATAAACCCTAAACCCCAAACCCTAACCCTGAACCCCAAACCCTAAGCCCCAAATACCCCTTTTGAAGAGGCATCCTGCAGGCCCGAACAAACCCTTGCTCTTTGCAGGTCTTGCCAAGGTGCAGGTAGATGGAATAGGAGATTCGGCCTTCATGTAACGGCTTAGGGTTGAGGATTTTGGGTTCAGGATCCAGGATTTAGGGTTTAGGATTTAGGGTTTAGGATTTAGGGTTTAGGATTGAAGGCTTAGGATTTTGGATTCAGTTCTTTTTGATTTAGGGTGCAGGATTTAAGGTTTAGGGTGTAGCATGGCTTCATCAGGGGATACGCATGTTAAAGGGTCCATGTAGCTGTATGGTATGTACTTGCACAACCTTGTACACAAACCATCAAAACTGCCAAGCAGCTCTTGTCCAAAGCTTGCGTACAGCTGCACAAGCACCATACAGACACCTATGTAAGCATTTACTTCATGGAAAAAGCTTCTTAGTATTTTCTATGCACCCTGGTCGGCAGCCTACAGAACGGACCTTGAACGTAAACGCTAAACCCGAAACTGAAAGTGGTATTTTCCATAAATGGAAGACATCAGTATAGAGCCCAATATACTATGGTTCTGTTTATGTATACTATGGTTCTGTTTATGTCGACCCTGAGAAGGAGGATCCCTAATTTGGGGGAACGCCTGCAAGCCCTTGCTGAGCACCCTACCTTCCATCGAGCTAGGGGGCGTTCCCCCATAATGGAGAATCAAATGGAAAAGAAAATGGAACATGAAATGGAAACTGCTATACAGGGTTATGTAGGGGATTATAGGGGTTATAGTCTAAGCTCCTAGTATACCCCTTATTTCCCCCTGGAATACTCCCCTATATAATCCCCCATATAGCCCCCTTTAAGTTTAGATTATAGCTCATATAAGCTCAAACTGCGATCCAGCGTCCCAAGTACACCATTGCAGGGGCACTCAGAAGCGCATTCCTGAGGTAGGGTTTAGGGTACGGTTGGAAACGTTTTGGACTTGGGGTTGGCAAGGTTTTTTCTATTTCGCATGGGGGAAGGGAGTCGAACAAATCGGGAACTCCCTTCTAGATCCCTAGATCCTATGCTCTATACAATTTACATAGACCGGTCACACAATAGGGACCTAATTGTTGGAAACCCCGAACTATCATGGGTTCCCCTACTACACCCCACTGGTTCCGCTGAAGTATCCTTAATTCGGCCTGATTATTCCGACGTAGCCTTAATCAAGCGGGCAATCTAGAGGGGATAGTACAGAGGGGGGTAGTAGGGACCCACGAAAATGACGAAGCCGAAGCTAAGGGTGTTGGGGGCTTTATCCCCTCCCGAAGAATAGCGCCCCTACCCCTCTAATTCTGAATACTCACCTTTTGGTGATGGTACTGCACCATGGAAAATATCCATGATCAGAGCGTAAGGTTGTTTGCCTCTGAGCCCTAAACCTTGAAACCCCAAACTCTAAAACTCTTGTACCCTTAGACCAAGATCCTAACACTTGCAGATCCTAAGAACCCAAGGGTTTACGGCTTAGGGTTTGAGGTTTAGACCCTGAAGCCCTAAGACCCTAAAACCCCTAAAACCCAAGCAGTGGCTGGCCTCAGGAAGCTCTTGGATGCAGAAAGAATGCAAGTGGATTCGACTTGGGTGTAGGGTTTAGGGTTTAGGGATTGAGATGTAAGGTCTAGGGTTTAGGGATTGGGACGTAGGGGTTAGGGTTCAGGGCTTGGGGATTGGGATTTAGGGTTTAAGGATTTGAAATTTAAGTCCTGCCTCTTTGCAGGGCTTCGGGTTTAGGGATGATCGAGTTTTTGGTAAAGGTCATGTATTCAGGAGCTAAGGTTAAGACATCTCTGAGGAACTCAAACGTGGACAACCTTCGTGTGATAAAATCCTCTAAACTCACAAATTATGAGCAGTGAACCATAAACCTCATGTTGCTTCAGCTGCTAGCCATACACCCGGGTACCAACAGGAAGAAGTGTTGGCTTTTTCCTACGCGTGATGGCGCCTATTACGGAATAATTCGGAATAATGGCTTAGGCGCTGGGGTGTTTCATTGAGGGTGTGAGGTCTGTGGGCTTTCTAGGCTGGCTTTTTCTCAGCTTAACACTTTTCTCGTTTAGAAGGATCCTGGCCGTGGAGGACGCCCTTGTGGACAGGACTTCCAAACGCCCCCCGTAAACCCTTACCCTGAGACTAGTAGACCTGCATTGTGTAATCCTACTTCCCAAGCCCGATGTGTCCTAGTTTCACTGTCCTGGTCTGACGCTTCTGCATACCAAATGTACTGCTGGCGAATAGCAAATGGAGTGGATCGGTGTCGGAGTCCCGGACCGACCAAGAATCCCAAGTCCATTCAACCATTTCCTACTGACTACCCTAAACCGAAAACGCTAAGTAATGTAGGCAGTTTTCATGTTCTTTCCCATGTCCGTGTCCAAAAGCTACATCCTAAACCCCTAGCGAAGAAGGCAAAACCCCCAAACTTCCCATATGAGCTGCGGTCTAAACTTCGAGTATCCCCCTTAATAACCCTTGCAGTAGTCCCCTATGTAACCTCCTATAAAACCCCCCTTTGCAGAGTTTAGACTATAGCTTATCTGCCGAGAGTCAGTATGGCAAAAGGGGCGAAGCCGCTGAGAATGTAGCCCATGGTGCCTGCCACCTCCGGATAATTTGCTGGGTAGAGGATCCCTAAGGGTCCAAGGACCCCAATAAAAGGGTTTTAGCGTGTAGGGCTTAGGGTCCTAGGACCCAAATAATGGTGTTTTCGTGCCCAACTTTTATAATATGAATGATATTTGGGCTCGGAAACCCAGTTATTTGGGTCCTTGGACCTTTAAGGGATATCTTGCAAGTGCCAAAGTCCGTAAGCCGTTCGTATACGGCTTAAAAAATAGCCACAAATTTCTAAGCTTCGGTGCTGAAAGTTTGCTTGTTTTTTATGCACTTAGAGCCGCAGGCATTCTAATTCCTAGAATTTAAAGTATCCATAGGGCTGTGCATGCTTGTATTAGGAGCTCTAAGTTTAGGATGTGTGTGTGTGTATATATATATATATGAATATACTGGGCCATAAGCTTAATCATCCAGAGCCAGCAGGCTCAGGGTCGAACTTCAAATTTAGTGTGAAGGGAGTCCGCACACAGACCCCTGTTTAAACGTGAGTACCTCGATTACGGCAATGGGGGGGGTATTGAAGAACATCACTTACAAGCATAGTTCAGATGTCGTTGCTAGTCGCGAGAAGTGGCGGTAGCAGTTGGAGGGGCCGTCGTTCTGGCGGTCTGCACGATGGTGCTACTGCTAGTTCATGTTCTGATGCCCCGCGACTCTCCAGCTATTGGCCTTGTTCCTTATAGCTGCTGAGACGGGTGAGCTTCCGCAATCTAGCAGTGTATAGGTCAACTCATCATGCACGTGCTTCTTGCACCCACCCAAAACCCTTAACCCGCTTTTCAATCCCCTGCAAGAATGCCATGGACAGATACAGAAAGCTCCCACAAACTTAAATGGAATCCCAAACATGGCTATGTAAAGACTGCTATCCTTTAAAGAGGGGCTATATGGTATTCCATGTTGGTTTTGAAGGAGTCTAAGCCGGTATAGATAAATAAATAAATAAATATATATATATATGTGTGTGTGTGTGCGCGTGTATGGTAGTTCCCATTGAGGGACGATAATATGAACCCAAACTACTATAATCCTTACTATGGGGATCCCCAATAAGGTGACCTCACATTTTGGGAGGCCCCCCACTTGTCCTTCCGCTGAGTCAAGCTTTAGGCTTTCGTCCCCTCAGCCCGAACCTTTACCAAGCCTCAACCCTGATCCCAAAGTACAAGCCAACGACCTGCGGAACGAAACAAGTAGTTTCCATGTCCTTTTCCATTCGTCTTATCTTGCCCGAAACAGGTAGACAGATAAATAAATATAGATCTACATTTATGTATACATGGTAGGTGTGTGTATGTATGTATGTATGTATGCATGCATGTATGTATGTATGTATGTATGCATGTATGTATGTATGTATGAGCATGTCCCTATTATATACATATAGAAATCGCGGTATCCGCCTATATATCCTTACACGGGTACCCTATATTCCCTAAACCCTAAACCCCCTAACCCTTAAGCCGATATATCCAGGAGCAAGCCGACCTAGAGCCCAGAAATTCCAATCCCAAATACTACCCTACGGAGCGTTTAGGGTTTAGGGTTTGGGGTTTGGGGTTTAGGGTTTAGGGTTTGGGGTTTGAGGGTTTAGGGTTTGGGGTTTAGGGTTTGGAGTTTAAGGGTCCATGTACCCAAAAGCTGGGGTCTCTAGGGATGATGTAGGGACATTTTCCCTAAAAGTCCATGGGATTTAGGGATTTAGGGTTTAGAATTTGAGGACTGAGGTGGAGTGTATCGGCCCTGGGCTAGAAATTACATAGAAAGTGTATCGGGATGCTATCGCATAGCTGGGCATCAAATGAATAAACCTAGACCTCCATGTACCCAATAATTGGGCATTCGCAATAGTAGCACAAGTTTTGGGCCTGTATGTGATTGTTGTACTTGCCCGTTTAGGGTTAGAGACGAAGAATTGTTATTCAAGTAGGTGCCCCTTGTCAAATATTCTTCGTAGCCTCGCCCCGCTCGACGAGGAACACTATGCTTTTCCGAACGGCAGCTTGAACAAAGAAAACGGTGTGGCAACCTCCTGTCATGTATTGCACGGACCCGTCTCTGACAGGGGTCAGTATGTTGTGTGCCCTGAATTGGAAGTCGAGGTCAAGTAGACCTGACATGATACTGTTATCCTAGAACCCTTAGCACTCAAACCTTCAAATCCCTCGTAGCTCCAACACCTCTGAAACAACTGATTGAATATACGCGGTTGTTTTAAAGGCACGCCCCTGCATAGGCCCAAAACACTACAGTCCCTATTGCGGGGACTCTCAAAAGGGGCCCCTAGGCTTTGGAAGCCGCCATACCTTGAAATTCATACGGGGAGTCCAAGTCTTGCGTGATTCCTGAGGTTGTTGCTGGCATGATGGCTCCAGGTAGAGGAAACGAGTTCTCCTCAAACTTCACGCACAAAGCCACCCTCAGTATACGTGTTGCATTCTTCTGGGTTGCTGCTGAGGAACTTAAATTAAGTTACCACAATATAGGCATATAGTACATAACAGGGTTTCCTTACAATGGCAGCTTAACTTAAGGTTCCGTAACAGCCAGTCGTTGGTGCGGATCTATGGGATTTCTCAACTTACAGCCAGAGAATGCTGAAAAGCGACTCATCAAGCCTCTGCGTAATCCCCATATGAGCTTCGATCTAAATTCCTTGTATCCCCCTTCATGACCTATATAATACGCCCAATAGAATCCCCTATAGTTATAGCCTTGAAGGCGTTTAGACCGTAGCTCATATATCCCTTCAGTCTTAACGACCCTCGCCGTTTCCTTCAGGTGAAGTGGCTTACCTACATCTTCCAATCCCAAAGGGTCCATGCAGCTCTATAGTATATACCTGTGCCCTGAAGTATTTATATAGGAACTTCTGTGGGCACTAAGTAAATATCTAATACCTATATGGACATTACATGTCGAAGTCGAAGCACACCTCTGCAAATGGAAAAGAAAATGGAGCATGAAATGGAACCCTAGGTCCTTTAAAGGGATGTATAGGGGCTATATGGGGATGTTACCCCTGATAATGGAGAATCAGATGGCAAAGAAGATAACACCAGAAATGGGAACTGGGTTTATAGGGCTGTATAATGTGTGTTATAGGCGAAAGACTTGGAAGGGACTACCTCTTGATTGGGAGCCAAGCAAGGCACAATGCGCAACTCGAGCCATCAACTCCAAACTAGAAACCTAATTCTACTGGGGTTATATTGGGGTTATTTAGGGGTTATATAAAGGTTAGATTGGGGTTATTTAGGGGATTATGCTGGGGTTATCTAGGATAATGGAAGATAAAATGGAAACTACTCCCAACACTGACTTTGTTGAGTCTCAGCCCAAGAAACCACGCCCAAACTTAATGTTGCGATAAGACCCACCCCACTCCCAAGAGGCTCTAAATTTGAAACAGGTAAACTGGACTTAGGCCCTCATCACCCCGGCATCAAAACTGCAGGCACGAAGTCAACGGATTTAGGGTATGGGCTTCAGGTTTAGCACGATACCAACAACCCTGGCATGGGGGGCCTGACCTCATGGAGATTCTAACAGCAAAAGAACGTGGATCATGAAATGGAAGCTGCGGCTGTGCAGAGTTTATGGGGATCATAGTGTAGAAGCCTGTATGATGCCAATATCATGTTGAGATCTGTTTGAAGTTGCCCTGTGCCATACTTTGTACCAACAATCTAGGACCACAACATTGGTAGTTGCTTAGGCCCCCAAACCCTAAACCCTTGTACCCAAACCTCCCATCTTAGCGGCTGGATGTTTGTGGAAAGTTTAGGCTTCGATGTGAAGGGTGCTTCTCAACCCCAAAAATGTTGAGCACTGTTCTTGACGGGCGGCCTCTACAGAAAGCTGGGATTTTGTCATGGTTTCGCCTCAGTGTATAGACTGCTTGTTAAGCAGATCGTTGAGTATACATATACATGTATATGTATATATACTATATTTATTAAGTGTACATGTATATATGGGGTTGTCCAATATTCCTTGTCCCAAAAATGCCCCTTGGGGCGCGCTTGCGGGCAGCTTGTGCGAACCTTGAGAGCGCAAGGTCTTATCTGAAATTGCTTTGCTAGGACTTGTACTTGTAGGCTTATAGTACACTATTCGACTTTCGCGTAACCCTTGGGATGCACTTACATGGAGGGCATAGCTTAGGAGACGGAATCAAATATGGGCGATTGGAGACCTCTAGGGAGTTACAAGGTTCCACCCTCCTAAGCACTAGTATCACCAGATTGTTGGACCCCGACTTGGCCTGTCATATTCCTGCTTGGACCCCTTGTGTGGGAAAGTCTGTCGATTACATTCTGGGTGCGCCCAAGCGTCCCAAGCAAGAATAGTGTCCATAGCTGCAGCAGCAAGACCACAATCGGTTGATGATGCAGCAGGTCCTCGAGGCTCATGAAGTTTATGGTTTACTGGGACATTAAGGAATAGGGGTGTCAGGAGCATTGTAGGGGTTTATCTATAGGAACTACAATAGGGATCCATTCATCTATTTTCTGCCTGTAGCCTTCAGACTGAACTCTCTTGAGCCCTGGTGCTACCACTAGCAGATCTAGGTCAGGCTAATCAAGGCATACTAGCCGAACCGGACTTGGGTACCCTTTGAGCCCAGAGTACAACACAGGAGCCCACTTGGCCCAAAAATAAACGTACCGTCGAGATTGTGATGTGATGATTCAGCATGTTGGCCGGGGCTGGCAGAAACAAATGATACCTCCATGGAGCGGAGGGTAGGGAGAGGCGAGTGTTCCCACCTTTGCCCGAGAAATTCTTATGCCGACGCCCCATACAACTTGAAACAATGCACGATGCATCGCTGTGCTGATTACTTCTGTTGAAGGACAAGCTGCTGAACGACCTGAAGTACGTAACTCTACCATCCTCCTTGAGATTTGGCGGGTGGGATCACACAGGATTTTGGGCATCAACAGTAGGATCTGACCATAAACTTGATGTTGTACTCGACCTTGGATATATGGTAGTTTTCCCAAATAGGGACTCTAATATAGACCCCCAAATACTATAATCCTTATTGTAGGGACCCCCAAAAAGGTACCCCTTATTTTAGGAAACCCCTATGTGATGTAATTCCTCGGCCGTAGGAACTGTTGGACGTTTCTTCTGAGTAACCCGGCTTTTGAATATGAGGAGCCGTGCCACACAGGCAAACATTTTTTTCGGAGGTACAGCCTTAGTGGCCAGACCTCAAAGAAGATGGCGTCAAAGGAATTCAAATCTGCAACTTTTTTCTCCAACGTGACTCAACTTAAGCTAGTAAACTCCGCCAATCCAAACTCATGAAATACTCAGAGGCTTCGGGTTGGAATCCTTGCCAGACTCCACCCCCCGCAGCATCACCCATGAATGCACACAAGCTGCGCTTATCAAGGACTCCCGACCAGAGCCTCAGCAGACAGATGCCCTAAAGGTCCAAGTACCCAGTAATCATATACTTTGGCCTTGCACTACTTGTACAATTCCAGAAAATCGCGATCCCTAGTACCCAAATATTGTGTGCTTGGATCCTAAACCCTAAACCCATCCAAACCCACCTAAAAACATAAACCCACATGCTTGTCACTGAGCAGCTTCAGGTCAGGTTCGCGATCTTCTGGCAACATGAGGAGGGCATTAATCACTGTGTTTATATTGGGATAATGGAAAAGACAAGGGAAACTACAGGGAGTACTGGGTTTATGTAGGGGTATATACTATTAAGGTTCTATGGGGGTTAATGGGGAACGTCCTTTTCAGGAAAAGTAATCCAAAAGCTTTCAAAGGTAGAGCTTGTCAGAGACCTATGGTCAGTGGCTGACATCTTTCGTGGCCCAGCTGCTCCCTGCAAGGCCCCATTCAGGCTATGAAAGCGCATTCAATTTCACATGAGCTATAGTCTAAACTCCTAGTATCCCCCTTAATAAGCCCAATAGTAGTCCCATAGATAATCCCCTATATAACCGCCTTTAAGGAGTTTAGATTATAGCTCACATGGATCTCCTGAAAAAGTGAACTTTTTAAAAGGGCCTCTCGGGAAGACCTGGGTTGAGAAAGTCCCCAAATTTCTCGGCAACTACTGTGGATATAACCCTAAGGGTCCAAGGACCCAAATAATAGGGCTTTAGGGCCCAAATACTAGAATATCTATGGTATTTGGGCCCTAAAGCCTATTGTTTGGGTCCGTGGACCCTTAGGGTAATGTACTGGGAGGGAGCCCTTACGTAGCCCAACTCAAACGACTCAAGCCTGAGGCTCAGGGGGCAAATCACAGAGTCCTAAGAATCTGGATAGGTGCCTCAAGAAACTGGAATAGTGGAAAAGACATAAGACGATGACATACAAAATGGAAACAGGCTTCTCCAACAGCTGACCACCTGGGCTTGGGAAAAACAGTCGCTGCGCGTTGTTTGGGATCGCAATTGTTTGCTACTAATTATCCGTCAGGGATGTGCCTACATGAGCCCTCGACCTCAAATTGAGCCCAGGGAGAGAAAGAGAGAGACAAAGAGAGAGAGAGAGAGAAAGAGAGATGCGCCACTTTAGGGTTAAGGGTTACGCACGTACATCATGCCCTCAACAGCCCGCCGGACAGACCCCCGAACGGCACCCTGAGACGGAAATCGTGTGGAAACCCCCTTTGTATACACTATACATGAGAACCGCACTAGCTGTGCTATCTAGGGAAGAATGCCAATCTGTGATATACATACACTCTGCAAAGTGTGCGCATAGTCTCTGCGTGTGTTTGTATATATTATAATACACACTCAACATACTACGTATATGCGATACGGTGTACAATATGTGCGCACTCCCCTCCCCCATACATATATGAGCTATAGTCTAACTTCCTAGCATCCCCCTTAATACTCCCTATAATACTCCCATATAGAATCCCCCTGTAATGAGTTTTTGACCCTAAACCCTAGATCATATAATCCCCTATATAACCACCCCTGCAGTAAGTTCAGACTATAGCTCATATGCATATACAACCCTATATTCTATGATACCCTATATAACCCCCTTAGCAACCTTAGACTATAGCTCACATATATATATATATACATATATAAATGTATATATATATATAGCTCATATATATCTATATATCTATATATGTACATACATGCAAATCCCGGCGGCAGAACAGGCAGAGCAACACCCCAGATGCCTTGGTTGCTTTCGAGTGGCAGCTTCCAAAATAAAAGGCTTTAGGGTTTTAGGGGGGTATTGGAAAAGAAAAATGGGAACTACTGTAGTATATTGAGGCTATATTGGGGGTTATATTGGGAGAATGGAAAAGAAAATAGAAACTACTATAGGTTGTTCGGGTTTGTAGGGTTTAGGCTTTTAGGGTTTAGTGCGTTTTGGGAGGAGTCCCTAGGACTCCTGAAGATGAATTATAGTTTTTGGGGAGAAACATGCTGCAGACCTTTTATGTCTTTTTTACGTAGGTACCGAGAAAAGAGACCTCTGATTTCTGGAGCCCCCACATATCTGAGATACGGCATGCGATTATTGTGCAGCTGCTATCACGGCAAATCATTCAACCCTAAATCCTAAAACTCCAAACCCTATAAACCCTATAGTGGTTTCCATTCTCTTTTCCATAATCCCAATATAACCCCAATATACAAATTTACAGAATCATTCAAGATTCATTATACGTGTTGCTTCTCCCCCTCAACTCTGTGGACCCTTAAACCTCGACCCTGTACCCCCTAATCCCCTCCGCCTGATGAAGCCGCCCCCCGCTCCCATCAACCCTCGCTATATAATACCTTCAATATATATATATATACATACACCTAAACCTAAACCCTAAACC
>CAJNIZ010017313.1:183-67581 GCA_905231905.1 Symbiodinium pilosum
ACATATTCCCCTTCAAGGAGTTTAGACTATAGCTCATATATTATATTCCCATATTCACTACTATAACCCCAGTATATACCCCATTATTATGGGGTAGCTTCCATTTTCCATTGTCCTAAAGTCCAAGGCACAAGTCCTGCTCGCTCCTGGCCAGGACAGAGCAGGTGTGCACCTGACAGAAAGGTACAATTGAACAATTGATGCTCTGGCTTATGTTCTTACTATTATTACAATTCTAGCTATTACTGTTGCCAGTATGATTTTCGAAATTTTGGATTCCACATCCCCAACGTAATTTTCTCAAGATTCACAACAGCTGTCGCAGCAATCGGAGCCGCCTACTACCGTTGAACGATCTACTAGCACCGCCAGGCTTGGGCACCCTCAACTCCAGCAGAGTAATAACCCCTCCTCGGAAGGGAACCCTTCATCAGATCCCATGCCCACAACTTTACCAAGCCCGCTGAAAACTGTAGAACCCTTGCAGCATTGCAAGAGCCGCTCTGGCAGCCTTCGTATCCTATGTCTTTCATGTGCTCATGGAACTCCAGCTTGTTGGCCTTGAGATTATGCATATCCTTGGCGGCTCAAGGATTTCATGTTAAAGAGTCTCTTGCTGTGGTGGCCACTGGGCCAACTCAGAACTTCCCTTGCCAGAACACTCAGAACGTCCAAAGCCACAGAAAATTCGTTAGAGTACTTGTACTTCAAGCAGTCAGACACTCACCAAAGCATGGAGTTCATGGGCAACATTTGGCAACGCATGTTCTTGTCGGGTTTGGTCTTTATTGTTCTGTCCCCCATGTGCCCCTTATTCCCCTTCTCATGATTGGTGCTTTGACAATTCTTCGAATTAAAGGAGTACTCTCACTACTCATATTGCCATTAGTTTGGCATGATATGCCAGTACCAGCATGGTGAGCTGCAGAAATTTGCACCAGGCTCGTATTCCTGGAATGCCACAAGATCTGGTTTTTGCGCTTCTATTCTCTGCAAGATCTTTGGCATCCTCTTGTCCTTGGCTGATAGCATGGGACAGATATTGCACCATAGTGGGCAAACGAATCCCTCTTTCAGGCCGCTACTTCGATGATGCACGCAGTGACCCTAAAAATATTTGATATCGCGTTGATGAATACCACGTTTTTCAGTGACTCACTGGATGGACTGGATTCACTCGATGCCGATAAACGAAGCTCTGCTTCAGAAAGGCCACACCCGAGCCGCTCTTCACTCAGACCCTGCTCGAATCTGGGATCATCCGGGATCCACATAACTTAGCCACTCTGGCCCCGAAATTCAGAGCTGGGGTACCCAGGTTCGATGCTCATTTTCTTCTGCAATCGCGTCGTACACGCGCCGGCCTTCCTGGAAGCTTTGGGGCTTCAACGCTCTCCGGGCAAGTCGCCAGAAATCCAAGAAGGGCCTGGGAGCCGTGAATCCTTCTTGACTAGATTTAGCTATTGCTATTGGCAAAGTCTTAGGTGCCTCTTTGCCAAGCTCTTTCTGCAGGACGCCAAGGCAGGTCATGTGCGTCTCCAGGGTCACAGCATCCCGGACCTTGTCCTTCTGAGCACCAAGGTCCCAGCCCTCTCAGGGAAAACGCGAAGGGTAAAGCTCACATCCTTCGACTTCGCAGGTGCCAGCAGTGCCAGCCTTCTTGGACAGCTCCGTAAGATCCGGTTGGCTCCAGAGAGCTCGAAGCTTCTGCGAGACATCCTCTGGATCCTTGATCAAATCTTTCATCTGATGCCAGGGCTTGTAGACCTGCATCTGCAGGCCAGGGTCATTCGTAAAACTTCAAGATCTGTTTGTGTCATGCATTGGTGTCCTCATTCATCTTAGCTTTCAGGTCTCGCCACCTCTTCTTGACATCGCCCTGGGATGGGGCCCGGCATTGGAGGCTTTGGCTCATGCGCTTTGCTATGCTGCCCCCTGGCCTTTTTCAGTGCCTGTTCTAGCACGTGGTGAGGTGGATCTTTCATGGTCCTGCGGCCAAGACTTGAAACAGCCCTGGAGGGAGCAAAATCATTGAAGCGAAGCCATGTGATAGCCATGAGTCCTGGGGATGAAGTTGGAGATGAGATCGTCCAGTAGAAGATTCCATGACAAGACCTTCACCTGCTGCGGAGTCGACTGCTAGGGAAAGCACAGAGGAATTCCCAGGAGCTGTGACGTGCTTGTGGACACCTTTGTGAACAAGTCCAACCACAGAGTTCCACTAAATCAGCACAACCCAAATTTGCCAACTGCAGCCTCCTTGTTGTTGGTCATCGGAATCATCGTGCATGCGGCACGAGACGCTGAGGCTGAATCTAAAGAAGCCTGTTGTTACTATCTGCCTGCTTGACTATCTGCACGATTCTGATTTAAGAATCGAATCTACTTCATAGGTCAAGGTGCACGGGTTCTTTGCCAGTGCTGAAAAAATGCATCGCAGCAGGGCACCATGATTCGTGCCAACCTCAACTCAGACTTGGCTCACTTCGTGTACTTACATCCGCCCTTTTTTACACGCCAAGTCTCCTTTTTCCTGCAAAGCTAGAATCTGATCGGGTCTTGCGCGGCTTCGCGCGAGTCTGAGGTTGGGGCTAGAATGGCAATGTGGACGTTTACAGGTCCAGTCTTAGTCTAGTATGGGGAATGGATGTCATAGGCCATAGGGATTGCCAGTTGAATGCGGAGGGATCATAATGACATGACCGGCGGATGGCTGTTCTTAAGCTCAGCCGCCTTCCCCGTTGCCATGGCTCCTTGCCGGTTTCGAGCAGCAGCATTTGAGAGTTAAACAAGATGGAAGGCCTGCAAACACCACCAAACAATTGGAAGGAAGTACCTCTCTGCTTCAGATCAAGGGTGTGGAGCAGGCCGCAACACCAGCACAACGCTATGGAAATGGCCACTTGTACCTTTGCTCTTACTAGTACCTTTACCTTGCAGCACCAGTTAGAGGACCGCGCTCCTGCCTAAACTCTCTCCTTGCTCTGTTTTGCACGCTAGTGGTACAGTGTGTTAACGCACATGGCAAGACCTCAGAAGCTTAAATGGCAGACGTACTGGACCGAAGTTATCTGCTGAAATCACTTTCGATGAAAAAAGATGAGCTCTTCAAGCCCCTGCTGAGAGCGGAACTTCGGCGGAACTCTAACTGCCAGAGTAAAAGTCTCCGGCCCTGGCAGAAGCACAGCAGACCGAGCATTACCAGCAAAGCAAGCGAGCACCACGGACCAGCGGCCTGTCACCTCGCACGTCCCAGCTCAATCCCTCGGCATCTTCCCCTGAGCGCGGCAACGTGCTCCCACTATCTGCATCCCATGACATGATTCTTCGAATCCGGTGAAGTTTAAGGCCGCCACCGAAGATGGACTTTGCATAGAAGCGTGCCGTCTTACTGCCTGGGCTGAGTCCCGGCACAGATGACCATTTGCAGGTGTCTGCGATGTTAGGTATGTCCGTGGCTACCAACATCTAGAAGCCTAAAATGTAAAGCAAAGAGTTCAAGTCGGCGCAGGATTCAGGGCTCACCTTGCCGGGAATGGTGTGACACCTCTTCATGCGGACCTCCCCATCTTCTACATTCTTCTACAAGCTCTCAAATCTCAGATGGCCAGTTTAGCCAGTTTTGCAGCTCGAGACGCTCTTGGACAGGGTGTCCACCTCAAGAGCAAGGAAAAGCATGTCTGAGACCGTCCTTCGTTAAGCCCCAAGTGTTGTGACATTCTGTGCCATACCTACCCTGCGAAAGAGACTCTCTGAGCTTGAGAATGCTTCGACGTGACACGCATCTTCAGCCTGACCCATCTTTTCTTCTCACACACACACACGGCGATCGCAGATAAAACGTTAGGACTCACTCTTGCAGAGACCTTCACTCAGCAACCCTGGCTCGCTCCACAATGCCTCAGGGTGACTTGAGTAAAATGGGAACCGTTTAACAGACTCCCTGGAAGATTTCATGCAACGCAGGGCGCATCACTGTGCGAAGTGGGACACGGTACGTCTTGGACGGTCCCTAGCGGCCCTAGCGACATGAAAAGAGCATGAAGCAAATTTTAAAGCGGCTGTTTGCCGAGCTCTTCAAGAAACAATCCTGTCGGATGTGGGGCCAAGTCCCTGACTGGGTACGGGGCTTGGACCTCAACACACCCCATCAGTCCAATTTCGGAGTATGCCTGCGAACGGTTCGGACCTGAAGCTCTAGCTAACAGAGCGGCCGAACGGGCAGATGTGAAATTCATTTCCCAGAAGCTGTCTAACATGCGTAGAAATTCAGAAGCCCTTGCTGTCAAATAGTCATACCGCTGCCCGACAGCCATTGCAGGCGCAAGGAAGAATTTGAAAAGCTGACATGACCGCGGAGGCATGTTGGCACTTACACGACCAACCATAACCATTTTTCCTTGCAGTAAGAAGGGCTGGAGGGATGTCAGCGATGACTGCCAATCCCCTGTGCCCCTCTCCACTTCAAAGATGCCTCCTGCATGCCAGCAAAACTTGCAAGCAGCAGCCGTGAGCTCAAAATCTGACTGCCTGGTGTTCTGGACCCCCGACTTCTGACCTGATGCCCTGCGCTCCCTGAACATCTCCTATACAGCTTCTTTCAAAACTCCCAAAGCTTCGGCAGCCATCTGGAGGCAGGGCATCCCAGCAGTACGATGTGGATTGTTGCGGAGGCGCAGTCCGACAGTTGACAGTTCAGTGTAGCCTTCGTGATTCTGGGAAACTGCTGTGCACTAAAGCTTCTACGGAACATGCCCAAGGCAAGGGACCCAACCAGCACACAAGTAGGGAAGGGTTGCAGGCGCAAACCTTCCCTATGTCTTATGCAGCATGCAGTGAAAGCTTCCACATAGTCTGCGACAACAGTCTTCTAATCCAAAGCTTTCTGCCTGAATGTGCTGGCACTCAACCCTTCTGGGCGGTACGTGAGGAAGGACAGGCGATCAGATGACCTCACAACTCGAACTTCAGAGGCCTCGGCGTAAGTTCAAGCAGCATGCAAATGTGTTGAACATTGTTGAACAGAAGGCGAGGCTGTGGGCTTACCGAGGCGTCCGGCTGTGCGGCTTCTCTATCTCAGCTCCACTCAAATGAAAATCCTACCGCAACTGCTGAGGCCTGCACTCCGCAACAAAGCTGCGTAGTTTCTGGTAGCTGTCTGTTACGTATTGTGCCGGCAAGAGCTTGACCAAGGCAGTCAAATTCATGTGGCGCAGGGTCCTTACTGGATGGGCCGTGACCAACTTCAAGTCAAGCCCTAAAGTGAACAAGGGTCAGCAACAGGAAAAACAACTTGCATCTAGCGTTGAGCATCTTCTTCAATTTGCACAGCTCTTTGCGGGGCATGTTGTTGATCTCGGAATTCTCGGTGCACGGCATCTTCCCCTCCAAGGTGCGAATGAAATCCTCTGCCTGCTCCAACACTCCGGCTGCCTTGGCCTGCTCCCTGATATGTGGGATCAGCAAGCCAAGCAGCTCTCCGTCTGTCAAACGCTGTACTCGGGCCCTTTGGTTCTGATCCAACTTCGGAATGGGGGAATGCTGGCCGTGATGGCAGAACTGGCACAGAGCGCCCTGCTGGCACTGGCTGCCCTTCAGAATGTACACACAGGGACGATGGCACATCTCAGGATGGCCCCAACTTCCCCAACTCAGTGATGCTGAAGTCACTGAAGTCGTGGTCTCCTGTGGTGGAGGAAAGTTTGCCACGATGGAGCTCAAGATCTTGGTTGCCTGAGGGGAAGTCATCCTGTTCAAGTGGGCGCCTGCCTACGTGGCGTAGTCTGACAGCTTGAGTCTCACAAAAATGGCTCGGAAGTTGGATGGCTGCATGTTTTGTGGTCTCAAGAACTGCATGCGGAATTGTCTCCGCGCTCTCACATCAACACATCTACAGGGCCTTCTTCTTCACTTCCCACTTCTGTCCTCTTCGCTTCCAGTACTTATCGGTTTCCGTGGCCTGGCCGCAATAATGTAATTGTTCGAAGGATCTGCCCTCGATGGCGGCTGTCCACAGCGGCTTGGCCATGCCAACCCTGCAAAAACTTATACCAGGAATAATGCTAGTTGATACGGAATTTCAAAGCCTTCCAACACACAGATATCTGAAGCCTTGTGTTTTTACCTCGGAAGCCGTCTGCCTTGTTATCCACTGGCATCGGAGCGAAGTAGATCTCCTTAGACTTCAGGTCTGGAATGCTTCAACTCAAAGATGCATCCTGGGCCCTAAGACAAATGCAAATTAGGGATGCAACACACAACTAGGGAGAGCTAGGCGTGCAAGAAATCGAGCAAGAGCTACACTCCGGATTTCTCCTCTGAAGCCTGAAACTCAAAGACGCTAAGGGCTAAAACAATAGCTGCTGCTTCCATGATGCACCGCATGAGGTACAGCTGATGGTTCCACAGCAATTTATGCATTGATTGGCCGGAAGGTCGTTGCAAGCAACAGGATTCCTAAGGCCACGCCAGACTTTAACACCAACGGCAACCAGGCTGGACTCAGGCCGCCAATTCATAGCTGCTTGTACTGTAAAAGCTGCCTTTTCGGAGGATCTCGGGTCGCAGCATCACCGAACTTCAGTCCGACGCTCTCGTCAACCTGCACCAGATGGAAACCGAAAACTAATGCCCAAAGAACGTGCCCAACTTGCACTTCATCAGAACTTGAGCCGTAGAAACATCATCATACCTCCAACCCACTGCAAGAATGCGCCAAGACCCGCCCTACCGACGACAGACAAGACCACAACGCCGCCACGGTGTTGAAGTTGTGGGTGAGATTCAGCCCGGGAATAGAAGATGTCTTCCAGGCTCGTCCATGCAACGCAGTCCTCCCTACTTTTTTCGCAGCAGCGCATGTGACTCGCACCTTTGTGAAGAACTGGTTCATCAGCAGGCGGCCCTCATCAAACTTCTGCCTTGCGGTGGCAATGTTCTCCTGGACCCGAAATGGTAGGGCATTGTCGAATGATGTGAACCCTTTGCAATGAACAATTGGCCAAGGCATGTATGAATTGTTTCCGTGAGTGCATTTTCCTACGACCATGCCCCATTCTGCCTCAGCGACCCTCCCTTGCAGAGTCCTCCCGTGCAGCCTTGCCCAGCTGATACTGGTTCACTTCGAACTTCTGAAAGATCTCCCGGAAGCACAAGTACAGGAGCAGCACGTTGACATCATGAAGTAGAAAGAACAGGGTACTGAAACTCCCGCTATCGTGCTTGCATGTGAGACAACCGCCCGCCATGGCACATGTCATGAGCTACCTTGACGAACAACAGGTCATGCAATGGCACCACTTGGCCTTTATCATGTTGCAGTAACTTTGCAAAAACTCTAATGCAGCTTACTTTGAAGAGTCACAAAAGGGCAACTAGCCATCCATTGAGAATTGGTTCCCGTACACACTTTCAGACAATAGAATCCACCTGGCAAAGACTGCCAAGGAAGACTTCAAAATTCCTGAGAACCTTTGAAATTCCTGAGAAATTCCCGCATCCAAGCTTGAAGAGGGCTACCTCTACCATGAGGGCTCCAGCCTGCTGCAACTCCTCAGAAGTGTCTGGATCCACAGCATTGCTCAGGGACACATCCCTGAGAAATACTGTCTCCAAGCAGCGTCAAAATGCACTTTACAACCGTAGAAGGCATGTATCGTACTCGAATACTCTCAGACAAACCAGCACGCGAAATGATCGCGATAGGCTTCGCTTGGAAGAGGCGATGCTTAGGTAGAACCAGAAGGTGCTAAGTATGCTTACCATCAAGGCAGGGCTTCGTTGGCTTGGCATAAGGCATGAAGAGACTTTGAGCGCGCGGCTTCATGGGGTAGAGGATGTTTCGCTCAAAGGATGAAATGGAGGCACCGGCGCCAGCATTCTGACTGACGTTACCCTTGTACCTGGCATTCCGAGGGACCATGCCACTCCCGAAGCAAAAGCCAAGTGGACCATGCTCAGAAGGCGCGACCCAGCTGTTTGCCTCTAGTTTTTGTCGACGTCCAGCATCCTAATCGGAAGTATAAAGAACACTGCAGGGCTTGGTACGTATACGCTTGGCACTTAAGGCAGAATTCTCAGCATTGTCATTGAAAGATCGGTTCTGTGATAGGAGGGCAGCTGCTGGGAGTTCTGATTCACAGGTCCTGAACGAATCAAGAGTTCTGGGGGCAAAATGACGCAGGATCCTGAGTTGCGGTTAGTACAAAACTATGGCAACTATCATGTACTCGCAAAAGCATGCTAGGATCATTAAAGCTTGGCTCACATTTCGCGGAGGTTCTGCAGTGACTTCACGTCCGGGCATGCAGCGCCCATCTCCTGCAGCACATGGTGAGCCAACATGGGAATTTCTTGCCTAAGCAGGTGGCCGATCTGAATCTCAGTGACTTGTTGAGGGACGAACAGAACATCGCGTCTTTTCTTCTCCGTTGGGCTCTGAGTTGGCTTTCGACTCTGATGCTCACCAACTCTACCAAGCTATGAACATGCTTTCTTTGCTGACAGTTTCTTCTTGAGACCTGGCCTCGGAGACACAAAGAGTATATGTATCCCTGCCTTGCACATCTCTTCGCTGACTATGTTTTCCGTGGGGTGCACCAAAGGCTTCACGTCGAACAAGTACCTGTTCAAGGATTAGTTCGTCGAATGCCGACATTACCCCTGATCCTGAATAAGCGGGCCCCAGACCACATTATAGCAGACCTCAACACGAAACCAGGTCCAACATTACGCTCACAAAGGCTTCTATGAGTACTAGACGTGTAAGCAGGAAAGACGACCTGAACCCTGCTCAGTTTTCCATCGATTTGCATTATCATCTTCAGTCTTTTTTTGATTCCAACGGATCTTTACAATGCTCCTAGCTTGGAGGCACCAGTCCGCCGCAAAGTTCAAGACACGTGCCTGCAGAAGAGGAAAACCCTCACAAAATTAAAATTTGCAAGCATTTGTCATGCCACGACTTCCTGAAGTAGGCTTGCTGAAGGAGGTGCTGCAAGTTCAACATGCGCATATTCAACCGGCATCTCAACAGTATCCAAGCACAGCCTTCTCACGAAAGTAAGCCAACCTGTCCTCCATCTGGTACCTCAGCCCATAGGCACTCACACCTCCCGCACTTTTCAGGATAAATCAATGGCCATGAGAATTCTCAATACGAGGACCCTGACAGAAACTGAGACACATCAACGCAAATACTACACATGCCGGGGAGCACACTGGGCCCAAGCTGCCTGAAGATGAGATAAGAAGCGGAGCTTGAAGCTGAGAAAAACTTGGAGAGCCAGCTCTTGGACGTGGCCTGAGGCATGAAGAAAGAGGATCCGGCCGCAAGCATTGCCTCACTGAAGCCAAGGAAACTTGCAAAAGCTGCATTGACCCTACGTCCAGCCCTGAGACTAGACGCCCTTATTTCTGTGAGCTTTCGGCATCTCTGCGCTGGCAGCGGTCGCTTCCACCAGAGCGGCGGAGTGCGGCACCTGAACTCGGCAACTGGAAACTGCGGTTTTTTTGTTAGTGCTAAGGGAGTGCAGCAGCCTCCAAGACAGGCTGCCATGGCAGCCAAAGCAGACCAAACGGGGGTTTGCCACTGCCTCCAGTTCTACATGTCAGTATGGACTTCAAGCTCAAAAAACCGTAAAGTAAACCTTGCATCTTTTTGCTCAAGAGAGAGTTGTGTGTGATGGGGGCTGGCGCTCTGATATGCAAACCAAGGCCTGGTGGAAGCTGCTGGGCTCTCCGCATGCATGCTGGAAGCTGCCAACTGCCTGAGCCCGCACTAAGCGGCTCACTTTCGGGGATGTACTTTATCTACTCTCACTCGCTGATGCGTTCTTGCTCTGACACTTGACGGCCCCGAGGCCGCGGCGAAGCTGCGCGGTCCTCGAGTCAAACATGACTAGCTGAAGTTTCTAAGCATTCGCGTGCTTGCAAGCTCCCAGGCTCCTTTCTTGTGATGCCGAGATGTGGCAGACTTGGAGCGACGAAACCTTGACGCAACAAGATGCCAAGTACGCTGCCGCCCTTCAATCTGTAGCTTTGCCAGCAAAAGGAAGCCACTCTGAATCAGGCAATGGAAATAAATCCAAATCATCGAAAAGATAAACCCTCAACCTTCTACCAGATGCCCAGCTGACATGGAACAGCATGCCAAAGCAGTACTGGACAGACTGTATATGAATGGTGCCAATACACGTGCTATCCGCCCCAAGTTGAGCTGGCGAATTTGGCCAAAGCGGGCTGTGTTCTGCACAGGTCTCCTCATTTGTCTCCAAGGTTGCGACTGAGCACGGAAGCCCCGAAGAGCAGCGCCATCCTGGCAGCAAAAGTCATGATTGGTCAGTAGGGACTGTCAGGAGGATTGCTTTAGGGATTATATCCTCCCTTCCTTCCTACTTGTACTGCCATTCGGGAGGTGCCTTGTGGGACAGTTGCTTTCAACAGGGAGGCATTTATTTTGAAGGATCCCTGCATGAGGGAGAGTGTGGAAATTTCTCTTCGCACCTGCCGGCTACTCAGCTCAAAAGGAACACATCTGGCACCAGCTTATGAGATGTAGCCATGGCCAGCCGAGGCCCGTGCCCAGGCAGCAAAGCTCGTGGAAGAGCCATGGCTTTGGGTGTGCACCACACAGACCGGCACAGTTGTTGTCCTGCGCAATTGTACAGTGACCGAAATCTGCGCCTTTTCATGTGAGAGTGTGCTTTCTCAGAGCCGGGTTGGATCATGGCGTCATGCCGGCTTCTTGCTACAATTTTCTTAGGGAAGCACGTTGCAAAAGGTCTGCGACTTTTTTTGCATCTCTTAGGAGCGCTGTAAGTTTAGCCGCCCAAACGCATGCCTGTGCCTTGGAAAGCCTGGAAGCTGGGTGGCTGAGGGCCAGGAGTCTCACCTGGCATATGCCCTGGGGCACCAGGGGCACCGGGGGCACCGGGACCAGGGAAGTTCCGCTGGAGAGGTGCCATGGGTCCGTCAGCCAGAGTCGCATTTATCTGGTTGTGCAGCTTGAGACCTTGGTAGGCCCCAGCACCCTGACAAGCGAAGGAAACCAGGACAAAGGGTCCTCCCACGAAGAGCTTCAGTGTCAGGAAGATGGCATTGAGTCCAGCCAGGAAAGAGTACGCCATCACGCAGCTCAAGCCGTGCCCTCCCACCGTGCATTGACCAAGCGGACTGTGTGCCAAGCAGGCGTAGCAAGGCGCCACATTCGGGTCGTCGCTCAGCAGGAAGATCCCGACTATCCCTGACAAAAGCTCATTGATGGGTATATCGCCAGTGCAGAAACGCCCTATGGCAGCCACGAAGGTGCCGATCACGCAGAATCGGATCCGCCGCATCTTCTCCAGCATCTCCGGCGTAGGCGGGCCGACGCTGATCGGGGCTGGCCCGCCCAGCGGAATCATGGCACCAAAGGGAGCTGAAAAGTACACTCTGCAGCACAACTGGGCTTATCGGAATTGGCAGGTCTAGTCAAGTCACTGCATGTCACTGCCATGGATACCAGGATAACGATGTTTAGTACTGCTTTGAAGGCAGTCGAGTCTCTTTACCTGAATCAAACGCTGTCCATCTCTTGACAAGCCCTTTGGGCCAAGGCGATGTTGTCACCAGACATTGCGCAAGGCACGCGGTCCATCGTTCCAGGCGATTCCGTTGCCTTGGAAGCAGAAGCTTTTTTCCTCTGGTGTCTCTGCTCCATCAGCGCCTCCGCAGCAGCAGCTGTGGCCTTGCAGAAGAACCAAACATAATGGGACCTTGGTGGAGCTACCTGCTGCGAATATATTTCTACACAGCCGGGCATGCTCGAGGGCTGCATGGTGTGCCTGTTGGAAACTTTCTTACCCAAACCTACCAGCTGAAGACGGCACCGTCCTCCGTATGAAGTTCCAACAAACTCAGAGACCTAGCTATAGCCAGAAGAAGCTCATCATAACAATTACCCATCGCAAAAGATGGCGGTGTAATACCAGTAGCTGTACTCATGGCCCTCCTCTGCTCGCATCTGGGATGCCGTGCGACAGCACCAGCTGCCCAATCAGCATCGACAGATTTCGACCTCTTGCTGTCAGCACGTGTCAGCCCTTTTCTGGTCACATGTTACCTGTGTTCTGCTCTTTCCATTCTACTTTGTCATGTGCCCGCAGAAAAGACTTTAAGAGAAGGGTGGAATTTGAGTATTCATCCCCCTGAAAGTCGTGTTCAGCAATTTTCGGGGCTTGACAGCACTTAATAATTTCTGAGGTCATGATGATCGAGCATAGAGCTGTGCTGCAGATGTAAGTCCAGGACACATAACGGACTCCACAGGCGCTGCAGCGGAACGCTTTCAAGTAAGGCACACGATGAAGACACCAGTTACTACCCTGGCAGGGCAACCCCAGAAGCTAATGAATCAAAAATCACCAGCACGAGCTTCCTTCATCGAAGCCCGCCCGGTCTTGCTTTTCTGAGCTTGCAGCTGCAGCTGCCTCACTCGCATCTGCGCCCGATTTTTCGCATCCTGTTCAGGCAAGTTTTCCTGCGACATGTCCCGAGCGAATCTCGGTCCAAGAGCACACAACGCTTGCGGGGCTCTTAGGCTTCGGGGCGCCTTCGCAGCGGTCAGCTCCTTGGCCAGGGCCTGGCATGCCGTGTTCGACCTTAGGATGCTGAGATACAGGAAGGCACAGAAACCCGTCACGTGAATCATTGTGAGTCCTGTTCGTAATAGCTTTATCGGATGTCTCTTCAGACCGGGTTCTGGAACCTGGATTTGCACAGGCAATGATGGAGAATCAAATGAAAAACAAAATGGAACCTGGAGTGTGTCTGGTAGTTTCCATTAATCAGGGACCCCAATATAGACGCCCAGAACACTGCAATCCTTATTGCACTTGTTATAGGGACCCCCACCCCATGTAGGGGCTTTGAGAAGCACGCTCCTCCAGCACCGCAGCCTGGAGCTTGAGTTCCTCACCTTGGCTTTAGAAACCAAGCCACCAGCGGCTGTTTGAGCGAAAGTCTCAACTCCTTAAAGGGGGTTGTATAGGGGATTATATAAGGGAGGATGGTAGGGGCTATTCAGGGGAATACCAGGAGCTTGGACTGTAGCTCATTTGGCATCAAATAGCGCACACTTTACATGCCATAAAACCGAAATCCGCCGAGGCCAGAGGCCTGGGCGTTTAGATCCACGGCTGGAGTCTAGGAGAGTAAGTTAACCCTCCCCCTACCCCTTCCCAGTTCGCACGATTCTGGGCGGGGGTCCGGTCGCTTTTTTGGAGGTTTCTAGGGATTCTAGGGGGCGCAAGGGGGTCCAGCTCATGTATGACGATGCTTTGGTGCAGTTCCGCATCCGTGTTTTGAAGATCTATCGGGTTCAACCTCACGCGAGAACGTTGAGTGGTGTGAGAACCGCAAGTGAGACATGTGCTCTCTCCCCTCGACAACCTTTGCCGAGGCGGTCTCGCGTTAGCGGTTCAACTACTACAGTGCCCACAGGATCTACGGTTGCTCCGGGTCACGCATCTTTCGCAGCTCTGCGTCGCGGCGCTTTGCTTCTGCAGCGCTGAGGGTGTTGGCGCGCTCCACCTTTTGGGTGGGTGCTCTTCTCATCAAGGGCTTGTTGTTCATGGAATTGCTTTCAGGCACCTCAGGGACAGGAACCCAGCCCCCTAAACGGAACAGCGCCTCGTCCAGGCGCTGTTTCAACACATCCCGCTCCGCCTTGCGCTCCGCAGGATGCTAGCCGTTTCAAATTGAAACACTGGGTCTCTGGATGTGGGCTGCGCATTGATTTGCATCCGTGCAGCCATAAAAGCTCCCTAGCCCTTGTAGGGGCTGTGAATCCCTATCGATGTGCGGTTGGCAGATCAGAAGAAAATTCTAAAAGTGTAGGGCCCCACATACGGGGAATGGTACAAAGCCACTTGTCGCAAAGCACTTGCTTCGACTCACAAATTGAAATACAGACTTACTACTACGCAACCACAATGTAACTTTTGCCCGCAACGCTCACAATTGCCAGCTCAACGCAGACCTTCTGGACAAAGTTCGCCTTGTTGGGGTCAATGAACTAAACAATGATAGGATATGGTATGCCTCCCCACTGGCAGGATGGACATGCCTGTGAGTTTCATGAACAAGGGCTTGAAAGATTGGCCAGGCTGTCCTAAATTGTCCAGCCCTACCCTGTCCACAAACGGTCTGACGTCTGCAGCACATCCGGGCCAAAGAAAAGCCTGGAAGATGATGGCAATTCAACGGGGAAGAGGGGGGCGAGTACTTCACCCTCTCGGCGATCGGGGCAGAGTGTCCCTGCTTGTAGGGGTTTGTCAGGATCCCAGTTGGAAAAGGCAGTCCTCCATGTATGCCAGGCAAAACAAACCTTGATCACGCCAAGAATGAACGTTGCCTGGTGCCGTAGGGATGCTGATTGCTGGCAGTTCTTCTTCGTGTGACTCTTCCGCTGGATGCACTCCTTGCAGTTCCAAAAAAGGCGACAATGCTTAGCAGGCCATCTGCTGAACCGAGGCATTGTACAAGTATCGTGTTCATCTCGTCGCAGAACTGCCCAACGCCTGTGACAAAAGCCATTGCCCTTCCTGATGATGCTCACCCGCAATCCCGAATTCTGATGCTGGAAAAGCAACCGCTCAATTGCAAACTCGCTTGGGTCCTGGTGCAGCGACACTGCATCGAGTTTCTGTCCAAAATAAAGCCCCGCTGAAAGTTTCCATCAGCCAGCTAATGTCAACAGCCACACTCCGCTTCCCTAGGACCAAATCTTCAAGTCCTTCATTGTTCGGGCATGGTTGTGGCAACAAATCGTTTGCATGGAGACACTCATGGACAGCCTGTGAATTCCACAGGCATTGTCATTGTCTGCCCAAGAAGCACCTGCCAAAAAAATCAAGCCTTGCAGCGCACTTTCTGAACACATATTCAGGTCTCCTGCGCGGTGTTTGCGCTTGCTGGATCTACCGAGCCCGCATGCCCACGCACACCCCGTCCCACAGCCCAAACTGCCGAAGCATGTCTTCCCAGAGCGCATACTGTCCAAGAGGCCCCTGCTACTCCAGCCGCACATGGAACCACGTGGCCTGTGCCCTGGTAGGTGTACTGGTCCGTGTTCAGCATCTTCAGTCGCTGGATCTGCCCACGCTCTGACCAGGCGTGTAGTGTGGTGGGCTGACGCTTGGCTCGCAGCCAGCAAGCTGCTTGAAAACATGGATGCTGATAATGGTCTGATCAAAATCGAAGTAGATGTGCCGGCCGCGCATGCTTGCTCTCACTTTAATTGGCCAAAGATCTTGGTGCTGACCTTTGCACTTCAAGTGCGGAGGTCAGCACCAACACAACTTGGCTCGTTGGACCTTGCTTTGTACACACCGTGAAGCCCACAGGCTCTGCTGCTTGGACGGGACATGTAGGGACACACAGTTGCCTCCGGCCTTGCAGATACCGCTGGTCAACCCAAGTCACCAGTTAGATTTCTGCCTGCGCGGCGCATTGTTTCCTCCCTCAGTCATCCCAAGCACGCTGCGCCTGATGCCCTTGCAGCACTGACGCAATTTCTTGAGGATGGTTATCACGCCTCATCGACGGTCAGGCACTCCCCAGACATCAAGTTCTGGATCAGGTTCACCTGGGACTTGAGCAGCTCACAGTCGGAGCTGCCTTCCCAGCAGGGCGGCCCTGGATTAGCACGGTCAAAGTCCTTGAGAACAACTCTGAGCTCGTCCCTACTGGTCGAAGCCACCGTCCCAAAGATGGACATCATGTCGAGGGTGGACAGTTCCAGCGCCGACTTCATGCATAGCAACGATGTCCCGTGCGGGCGCCATGGAATGAATCGCGCTCTTGCCCCTTGGCTTGGCAACGTTGAGCTCATCCCCGCCACAAGCGTAGCTGCTGCGAACTGGAGCAGGCTCAGTTGCTAGGTCCAGCACAGGTGCACAGCTCAGGATGATGGCGGGAAACCGAGCGCCGCGCATTCTGAAATGCTGCAGGACATGACAAACGCTTCAGCTCTCCATCACTTCAACGGAAGCAGACAGGATACTTGATCTTTCTGAAATCCCTGTATGAACAGACTCCCAAGTACAGGAAGTATTACTGTGCAGAGCTCCCGTAGAGGTCAGGGTCTCTCGTGCTCCGGTATCATACGTCCTCCTTTCTTCCATGCTTCAAACACTTGGCATCACACTTCATGATCTGCAGGGAGAAAGCAAACCCTGTACTTCCACAATCTGCATCAACTTTCTCAAGCTTGAGTCTGCAAGGAAACACATCACAGCCACAGCAGAAGGCTACCCTAGGCATCAGTACTTGTAATTGCAGCTCTCCCAACATCGCATGGAATAGGGCCCGCACCCGCGATTCGCACAGGAGTACGCAAACGGCGTGAAACACCTCCGGGCTTTGCTCCCATTGTGCCGGGAAGGGCTCCAGTTACGTTGCTCGGCGATGGCAGCCAAATAGCTAGCAGGTTGTCGACTCCATGACTCTCCGCAGCAGTACTCCGTGCACAGCTGTCTTTGCATCTCAAACCTTTACATCATGAGAAAGTTCAGTTTGGAAATCCCATCTAGCTGCATGGTCAACCCTTTCAAGTAAGGCGTTTGTGCCCGCTGTGGGACTGTGGGCTTCTTGGGATCTTACATTCTTACATTCACAGAGATGGTTCACAGGACAGTCACAAGTGCTGCACCTGATCGTAGTTCTCGGGCCGCGCAAGGCAGTCGCGCACTTTGGCCCAGAGCCGTGGGTCCGGCACAGGCGGAGCTGGATGGCCATCCTCAGCTCTGAAAGGCTCTGAGGGCCCCCAAGCGCAAGGAGGGGAATTCCATGTCAAGGCTCCAGGCTTTGGGCTCCTTTGCCGTGCTCAGCCGCCTTGGGGGCATCCAGAAACGCAACTCCAACTCCGACTCTCCGACTCCAAAAGCGAGAAGGTACTCCCAAAGCATCTCGGAATGCTTGCCCTGGGATTTCGGTCATGCAAAGCTCGAGAACAATGAGTACAATGGTGCAGCACTTCTGCGTCAGCGTCTGTGCGTCTTCTGTACTGAATGCTAGAATTCCACCAGGCTTCCAAGAGCTCGCCACACCCCTCACCTGGCATCAAGCCTCTTTTAAGCCTTTTCCGCAGCCCCATTTCTCTGAGTCTCAGGCCCCCACCGCGAACTGCTCTGCATGATGCTTGGAGTTTCGCTTCGCGATCGCTGCAGCCCTGTCAGCGGGTGATCCGCGAGGGTCTGGGATTCCAGGATATGCCAGGATAAGCTTGCGTACCCATGGCACCTGACATCTCCCCAGGCTGTGGAGCTTCCGGAGCTGAAACATGGCTGAGAAAGATTTAAAGAGCACAAACTGCCGCATCCTTACAGTCGAGTGAGTGGACTCAAGTTAAACAACAGGCCAAGGCTTGTCCAAGTATGTCGTATAGTCTTGCATCCTAGACAGAGTCGGAAAGTATGCAAGTGCGCCTGGCTGGCTACGGCTACAGCGCGGGGGTGCTTCCCGCCTCAGTTCAAGTCAGGGTCTGGGGCTTTGAGATCTGAGCGCGCTGAGCTTGGCCGCAAGCTGACCGTGCTGTTGGTGGTGCGGAGAAGCGGGCTGCCACAGGCTCAGAGCAAAGAGCAATTGCAGAGGAAGTTGTTCCCCCCTCTCAGGCCGAACATTGAGCACATTCGAGCAGCCGCAGCAGCCCCAGGGTTTGACAGCAAAGAGGAGATTCGTCCTTTGCCTCGGGCTCGGCCTGGGGAATCGGCCGTGGTTCCTTGCAGCAGACACTTCAAGGACACCCGCCCGCATCCCCAAATATCACACGTCTCGTTAGTCTGCCAAGATAAGTGATCGCCGCGTCCAATGCAGGCGAGGCAGCACCCTGAAGATGTAACATCTATAGTACAGGCCGGAGAATGTTCCAAGTGGATGGCCTCGCTTCAGCACATTGGCTGAGGCTAGGACGGCTAGGACTAAGACTTACGGGCCTACACGACTACCGCGTCCGCCCTCAACAGGCGAAACTACTCAAAGTCGCGGCTCTGCGGAATTGTGGTTGCCCCCCCTCGACAGGGAGGACCGTGCCCTTTTTCGCCAGTCTCAGACCCGTTGGGAACCGGCATGTACACCTACACAATAAAGCGAGCGAGTGCTCACAAGGCTTCAACCACCCTCCCAACACTTGAGAAGTGTCGTTTAATCACTGGTGGGAGCTGCTGGGGGGTGGCGGGACTTTCCTCTTGCGTCGCTCAGTGTCCTAACCAATACCTGAGAGGCTGGGGCAGGCCTCTTTCGCCGCCTGTGGCATCCTGTCGTAAAATACCAGCTCGACGGCCTCAAGAATGGAGAGCTTGAGGTGTGTCCCCCCTGTCCAGTCTGACTCAAACAATGCTTGGGCCAAGACTTTCGTGCAGCCTCGCAGCTCCACGAGGGGGTAAAAGGGGCCCCGCAATGGGAGCAACGCCTCCGCGCAATCTGTCGATCAACCCTTCCGCATACGTTCTTCACCTTGGTTTGCTGGCAGCAGCCTGGCAGGAGGCCACGCTTGTGCCATTCACCCTCACCTGCAGTGTCTGGAGGCAATCAGAGAAGCGCCAGCCACACGGAGAGCCGAGTTGTCTGCTTGGAACTCACCACCAGCACTCAGAAAAACATGCACCTCCGGCTGGGACGCGTCTGACAGGGATTAATGCTACAAGGCCTGTCCAGGAGGTTTCATTGCAGAAGTCTGAAGCCTGGTCGCCCACTTGCAAAGCGCTCGTGTCCCAATCCACATCATGGCCTCAGGGCTCTCTGCACAATGTCTATCAACCTGAGCCATCGGTAAGGACGAGCCACACTGGCTGCCGTCCCAAAGAGCACCCCCGCCGCCAGCCACGATGCTGTCTGAGCCATGCCAAGGATCGCAAGATGATAACATCGCAAGGTTCCCAGGTTTGGAACAGTTTTCCATGCACAGCTCTGCTCCAGCCTGGAACGTCTGCAGCAAAGTCGGACTCACCCCGCAAAGCAAGGCCTGAGGATGACCACGATGGACCTTTTGCGCATGCAAAGAAACATGCGGGCACCGGCTATCTGGGCTCGTCATCGTGAGGCCGACCTCATGCAGAACCGCAAGCCAGGCGTGCTCTACATGCTCACGACAACTCAACCTAGCGCTGTACCCATAGCCCAGAACCAATGCCACAATCGATGTCCACATCAGCAATGAGGAGGCTGAAGCCCTTGTCGTGCCCAAAACCGCCGCAGCTCCGGCTTTGTCAGGAGGGGATCTGAGCAGCGGACCCATCCAAGCCTGACGCCAGATCCACTTGCAGGGCCTCGCGCCACTGGACGCTTCAGTTCGCAACTTGCTCTTACAAATAGGCGTTTGGCCCCATGTAATGTTTTTCCTGAGCCGGGTGACAAGGCGTTCGCGCGATGGCAATGCCTTGCATGGCATCTGTGAAGACACTGGAAATACCCTTGCACCAACTCGCACGAAAAACTTTGCCATCGCATCATGCCTCGTGGCACACCTTTCCGGCTGGCAGTGGCCTTGCAGTTTAGATCAAGCATGACCAAGCTGAGTATACACATTCACTTGAACACAGCCCTCGAAGGCTGTCATCTTCTCCAGAACTCTCCGCACTTCCCAACCGCGTGCTCATCCGAAATTTATTGATCGCTTGGCTGCACCTGGCTGCGTCCGGAAAGCGCGAGGCTCTCGCTGCTGGCACGCCGGTGGAAACCGAAGCCCTTGCAAAATCATGCTTCTGCCCGGCATGGACCAAGCAAGCATAGCAGCCAGTGTTCTGAGCACCCAGCGGCAGCTGTTCGACTTCCCAAGGCCATAGCAGCATGCCGGATGAGGGCAGGCTTAAACGCTAAATCACAGAATGCTGGCGTGCAGCTGAATCCAACTCGCGGTTCACAATAGCCTGGTGTGCTATCGAGCCTATGCAAAAGCTTCCATCGGTCAACCGTGGAAGGCCCATGGGTCGACTGGCTGATTCCTGTTGTGACGTCTGATTCTCACTGCAAAGACAGAGCAAAAGGTGGGGGCTCTCATTGCTCTTCCTGGCCCACGGACTGCTGCGACAGGAAAAGCGGAGTGCAGTGGCCTCCTTTTGGGCAGCTCTCGATGAGTCAGGTCTTTACAGGCCATGCCTGGAGAATCCTGTGAAACCTGCCTGGAAGCCAGCTCTATCCAGGAGTGAAACGGCTATGACTCAGCTCAGGCTCCTGCAGGCTGAGCTTGACTTGCTGCTTTGCCCAGGCTCTGAGAATTTGAGGACAGGGCTTCAGATGTGCCGCAGTGTCAAGCTGCAACTGCAACACTGACAGCTCGAGGGTGCAGATTTCTCACGTTCATTGTTGTAGGTGACTCTCTAAGACTACCCGGTCTCTCCTTCGAATCTGGACTCCTCCAGGCCGTTGAAAACCTGCAAGGAAAAGACGGTGTCCCCTTTCCCCGAGTTGAACCCTGCCATGGTATCCTTCCTCCATCGCAGAAAGTAAAGCGTCGTTGAATTTGGGGCGTTCTTCGGCGCAAGCTGGAGACGAAAGAAACCATTGATATTTCCCGTAAGTCAGGCCCCGCAAATCAGACAATCATGACCTGCAAGAAAAGGTGCTCAATGTAATCATCAATCTAGAGGAAAGGTTGCCTTCCAGATGATGGCGGCCGTGCTCAGGCCGATGCAGCCGATGACCTCTGCTTCACTCCAAATTTTCAGAGGTCCTGAGCTACTTCTCGGCCGTACTTAAGAACAGACCTAAACCAGAGGTTGCAACAGACAACCCAAACCCTTAAACCCCGAATCCGGCGCCTCTTTGTGAGCTGTCGGGCCCATGCTGAGGAGCTTTGGCCGGATGGACGTGTAGATGGCCAGGAGCACTCCCAGCCTCCAAGACTCGTCTTTTCATAAGGACAACTTAGAGTCCACGTAGAGAAGTAGTAGGGCTTTGAGGCAGTTTAAAGCTTGAGTTAAACATCGATTTGAAATCGAAGAGGTGGAGGGATGAAGCGACAAAGCCAGCTGGCGAACAAAGTCTTTCAAAAGCCGCTATGAGACACGCTCCCGCACTCTGCACAAACCCGAGGCACTGGCAGGCATATGAACCAGGAGAGCATGACCCATTCCGACCTAAGAGCTTCTGAGCCGCCACGAGAATCAGAGAAGCTCCATGATGCTAGCAGCAAAAGAACTGGCAATCATGTAAACCCAACAGTTCTCTGCGAGATACATGGGTGCCAGAGCGGCTGTCAGAGAGGGTTCTGAGGGTGGAAAGCAGTCCCCAGAGTGCTTGTAGCCTTTGAGCGTTCTCTTGTTCAGTGATGCAGGTGCAAAGGAATCACTATCTCGAAGCATCCCCTTGGATGGGCGCAGTGAGGGCTCCGCAAAGCTAAGCTGCATGGCGTAGATACCCGCCCTAACTAGTTGTGCATCTCAGTTTAGAACTCAATCGGGACAGCACAAGAAGCCAGCGCCAGAGTCAAGTGCCATCTCAGCCTAGGCCTATCATGAAGCTGCTCTGTAGTAACCAAGTACGGAACCGTTCTAAGTTGAACACAAGGCAAACTGGGTCCAGCTAAGGCTGATGCAAGGACTGCACAATATCGAAGGTTGCGGACCAACAGCGGCAACTGGCATGCATGCGTGCTCAGCTAGGAGGCAAGTCCAGGAACACACGGTCATTAATAGTGATAACAGATTACAGTTACAGTAGCAAGAATAAAACAGTAGTAATAGCAGTACGTAATAAGTAGTAATAATGTGGATTTGCCAAAGGCATGTTGCATCCTGGCTCACGTTGGCAAAACATGTTCCAGAAATGACTGTGGGACTCTCAAAACATAGATCAGCTGTGGGAAGCACACGGCGTGGGGTGTTTGCGGAAAACGCCCCATCCGCCTCCCATCCCCCCATACCGCCCCATCCCCCCATCCCCCCCCTCTTATCCCCCCCCCATCCCACCCCTTATCCCCCCATTCATGCCGCTGTTATGGTTTGCGGTAAGGGCGTCGACGGCTCAGTGAAGTTGAACTGGTTTCTTGTCCTCGAAATTGTCTAGCCCATCCTGGACAAGGTACAAGTCACATTCTCAATTTTTGTTGCGCACCCTGAAGGGATGGCTGCAAATTCAACGAACTACAGGGTGGTGGCCAGCTCTACAGATGATGATCCCTGCCGCATTGCAATCTCAATCGCTTTTGTTGGCTGTCAGCCAACTGCGCAAGTTCAGTTTTTGCTACAGGTACCTAAGATCAGCTGAAATTCTCTTGGTCCGCAACTGGGCTGGCAGGAGAGCATGAGACAAAGTGCCGGCAAGACTAGAGATCATCGCGCTCCTGGGTCACGTGTCAAAGCACTTAGCACTGCTGGGCAGCAGCCGCGTCAGCAGGTCCTTCTATGCATGAAAGGAGTCTGCAGTGTAAAATGCTGGCTAGAGTGCTAGAGCACCGGCTTTGGATTTCGGATGAGAAGCCAGAGCCAATACTAGTTACCTCGTGAATTCAATGGCCAACGAACTTGGCTCCACAGCACAGGAGTGCGAGCCGATATCCTGAGGTCGGTTCCCGCAGAGAGGTCCACAGCGACAGGTCCCTCCCCGACTTCTGGCATGCCTGGCATGGAGAATGTGGATCTCACATGGCTCACTTGGCCAACAGATTCGCAATCAATATTTCCTTGCTTTCATTCCCTGTGGCAGGGTTCCTACTGACAATCTCTGATGAGAGCTTACACCCATTCCCTCGCTCCATGGCATCCCAGCATCCCTGTCTTCCCTTCCCAAGGGACAGGGTTGGCGGCTTGATGGCCTCAATCCGCTTCTGGCTGCTCCGGCCCTCCAGGTCCAGCGGCTGGCAGAATTCCTGAAAGGACAGACATGTTTGATTTAACCAGACCTTCAGGGCTGTCAGGGCTCCGGAAGGCGGGCAGCCCTTCCAGCCATCTGTGCATTTTGTCATAACCCAGGCGCCCAACCCGGGCAAGAACCACGGGCAGGACTCTCTTCTCGAAAGTACACCTTGCCCAGCGGGAGTGGTGGCCGTTGCGCAGGCAGCACAGATCCAAACTTGCAGAATTTGTGTCAAAGGCTTTGCCTGCTACCTTTTTCCTTGCTTCCCCTTGAGGGCTTCAATCTTCCAAGAGCCAGAAAGAGCTGATGTAGTTGGAGACCGCAAGCCCTTACTAAATGCTGGAACCAGGCCCCTTTCATCCACTTTTCTGGTGGCTCTTAAAGCCCTATGCCTATTGTTTTTGTTGGGTACATACTTCAAGGCCGTTTCGTGACTCCTGGCTTCTGGCAGACCCGAAGCTGCATTCATAACCATCAAGAGATCCGTTCTTGGATTCTCACGTGGTGCGGCTTCTGCCACTTGGAAAACGGAGCGTCATGCATTGACGGGGCTTGCCACCTTCAGCCTCCGCGTTTCAGAGGCATAGAAAGGGTGCCCAAGAGTCCACGTACCACATGTACGGCAACGGCATGTTTGCCATGCAGGCGAGCAGTTGGGTAAGCAGTGCATTTCCCCGCAGGTACGTGGACCTGCGAGCGGGGCTGCGTAACAGGAAGCCAGCTGGCAACTGCTTGGCAAAGGCCGTGGTGCACCGCGCATTCCTCCATGGTGCTACTCCAGGAAGTCTCTCGTTTGGTCGCAACGGCCGCGGCCACTGAACTGAAATCGAATCTTAAATGGGCTAATTCCCTGAGGCTTACGCCCGTGTTTTATTCATGTCTTCGAGACATTAACACGAACCCAGGCAGTATGAGGATCTGCTGCGGCCACCGCCTTGCGGACTGTATCCGACGTCACCCGAGTGGTGCATTGCTCCTGCGAAAAGCAGAAGAAACCCTTCCAGGAGCTCAAAGAAGATTAGAATTGCTTCCAGACAAAATGCATCTCGAGTGCCTCAGGATCCTCATCTGGGCACCCTCTTCCGGCCACACCACTTCCCGGTGAAGACTCTCCCACCCCCACCCCCAAGTCAAACTGACGGGGGGCTTTCATGCAGGAAGCCAGACATCTTCTTCCAGGTTCCCTTGCTGGAAATCTTCTTGCCAAGCTTCTCAAGAACGAGTGGTCTTAGGATGTCTTAGGAACCCAGGAAACCACTTCAGGTTGCCTAATGCAACGCTTCCTTTAGGAAGGCGTGGATACCAGGACCTGCAGCCAGGCGTGGCAAAAGCAAAAAGTCAGCCCTGGCATCTCCAAGCGAGATGGCTAATTGGCTCAGGGAGTGTCCAGCCCATCTGGCTCCAGGCCTTCAAGGGAACGAACGCCAGTGGAGCTTGCATTCTGCACATCATCATCCCAGTGCAAACCTAGTCACATGACATGGTAAATGTGATATCAACCATCTAAGCAGATCTAAGCGCACATCGGCCTGCTGCGTGGGCTTTGTTCATTTCGGCGAAGGCGAAGGCTGCTTTTTGGGCAATAGCCGTGCGGCGGACGATACCTTGAAGGCCTTGGGTGCTTGCAAGAGGTCTGCACTAGGAATAAGGGTACTTGGAGTCTTCGCAAATTTCAATATGTTGAGCGTCGCCACATCCCCCTTCAGGTAAAACAAGCTGCGTTTCAGAAACTGTGGTGTAGGCTCAGGGCAAGCAATGATGTTGTAGAAACTTCTTCGGTGTGGGCGCTCAACGTCAGGACAGTCTTGGGTCTACCGGACGGAAATTCTCTGCCATTTCTTCCTTGACAAATCAAATACAGTTCACTCAGCTTGCTGGGGGGTGCAAGGCAGCCATGACTGGGGTCCAAACATTTTGTCACCCGGTCATGCTCTTTCTTGCTGCTGCTCTGCCTGGCATAGGTAGAGATTGTGAGGTCAGCTTGCGTGCGCTTATCACCTGATGACCATGCCCAAAGTCGGATGCCGCACGAAACTTTACGCAAAGAGCTTTCGACTTAGTCATGAAGGCACGGAAAGGTACCAATACAATTTGCTGGTAAAATAAGCTGAAAGCAGAATTTGTGCTGATGCAATCAGAGTCCTTAGTCCTTACATGAACAACGTCTAATGCAGTCTGGCTGCATCTAGCTGAATGCAACTGCGCATTGCCATGTTCTAGCAAACCTGGACTCTATTGCATCCCCAAAACTCAAGTCTTTCGTTCTGAACCTGGATGGCTGGGATTGGACCCCAAACCGAGAGGTCGTGAACCTGCCGTCCGCCACCAGGGACATCAGCGTGCGATTGGCCCGCCGAGGCGAAACTGCAAAGGCTTTTTTCTTGCTGCTCGTTTAATCCCTCTTTGGCTTCGGAAGGCTTGCCTTCTGAGAGAGGCTGTGCTTGAGGTTTGGAGATTGGTGCCAATTCTAGGAAGTTGTTCATGCAATTAAGCCGTTTGATGGGCTCTTTTGCGCAACAGCCTGGTTTTCCAAAAAGAATCACACTGCTGTTAGCCCACAGGGCTCCAAACTTTTACAAACGACATATACGTGCGTAAGACCTCCTCCATCCTAAGAAACTGTGCCGCGATGCCTTTGACTGCCAGAGATGGTGCAGAGCTGGAGCTGTGCATTTTGTAGCTCTTCAAGCTGCCTGGCCAAGAGTGTGACCGGTCTTGGGCCATTCCACAACTACTCTAGTACGGCTGGAGATCTGCAGCATGCGGCGATTGCATACCGTCTCTGGTAGATAGTCTCTGGTAATTCTCTCTACATGACATTGTTATTCTTGCTTATCAGTGATCCACAAGTAGGGCATCCCGAGGCTAGACGGCTGTCTCCTTCCACATGGCTTGCAACAGTTTTGCGGCTCATCGTGGCCCTCTGTAGTGCCTCGAACTACAGCAGGCGAGAGGAGCTCGCAAGATTTGAGGGCCCAGGCCCTGAAACAGCGCAAGTTGACCAAGAACCAACAAAGGCTGCACAAAGGGCTCTGCCGCAACCATCCGCTTTCAATGAAAGTCCACACATTTGCCTTTCAAGCAACGTACATGCAAAGATGACGGACCTGCCCCATTGACAGCTAGGCCTTCTGTATCCTAGATGCTTTCAGGGAAATATCTCTCCTTCATGGCGCCCACGCGCGGTGAGCACAAGATTTGATGCTGGACTCACTATGCGCCTCGGAGAACTACTGCTTTCGTGGCGGATGCCTCCACAGGAAAAATAGCTCCCACCTTCCCACACACAGCGCTGTCGCATGCCTTCTGTGCCCATTATGTTTGCACAATCAGCACAACAGAAACCACTTCGTGGAGACTCCCGAAGGGTCTATCTCAGTGCCAGCCTTCGAAATCACCTGGCTGGGCCACAAAAAGTTGAGGAGTCATGCCCGTGACCTGTTCTGTTTAGTGCTGAATGTTTGTTCTTGTTGTGGTAGACTCTGGACCACGAAAGGTTGGGCTGACGAAAAAACCCTGAAGATGGTTAAGATGCACTACCAATAAGCGGCCATATTACGACTTCTTGTGCGAAAAGCTAGGAGAGCATGCCGCAGCTTAGCTCTTACAAGAGACTGCCATGGCTTCGGGGAGCTCTCTTACCCTTCAGAAGCAACAAGGCAAAGCAAACCAGAAAGAACCCTGCATCTAGCTGTGGCCTATGTCCACTTGGGCAATGCGGCAATGAACACTCCCAGGGCTCGCGCGTGGAAGCCAGGAGGTCTTTGAGTGCCAAGTCTGGGCCTTGCTCCGCGGACTGGCCTTGGTCACTTGGTCACTTGGTCACTTAGGCTTGGTAGGGATGGTCTGAGCCCAAGCGGTACTGTCTCAGCAGCAGAGTCGCGGCTTGGGAGGCTCTCAATATGCTGGGCTTCAGGGCTTGAAGCTATCTCGGGCGAAGGTAGCATGTCGAGCAATCACTCTTCTGCTATCGGTGGGACATGCCTCATGATCTGATGAAATCTCTAGGTTGCAATGTGCAGGCAAGCTGCAGGCGCAGGAAGTGTTGACCTCGCACAGCACAGGCATCCGGGTGCTTCAGCAAACACAAACACCGCAGTGGGCCCCAGAAGATAAGATATGGCAAAAAAAACATCCCAAACGATGTAAAACGAAACTGTAGAGAGTGCCCGTTTTCAACTAGTTTTGTGGGCAGCACATTCAAGACTTCAGGGCGCCTTTCTGTGCTGTACCCGGTTGTCCGCGAAGCCCCAGAGAAGCGCCTTCGTCCTCACAAAATTGTGCATCGCAGCAAGGTAGTGAAGATCGGCCGCACGCAAAGCGGCTGAAACAGCAAGAACGGGGAAAAAGTAATGTGGTGGACCAGAAGATAGCTTCGATCCAGACTCCAGACCACCTGGGTAGATTTAATCGATGAACGACTCTGCTGCCCACATGAGAGGCCTCAACAAATATGGGCCTCCTTGACAGATCCCAACGTGGAGACATCAACAGGGAGGCCTCGGCCTTCTCGTGGAGAGCGTGGTGAGCGCGGCCTACGACTGGCGTAGACAGGAGGATAGTTGCTGCAGGCCTCCTGCGCCACCTGAGCCGATATTTTGCTTCTGGATTCTGAAGAGCTGAGGTATGACTTTTCAGGATCTTCACTGACTGAATATGCCTCAGAAACCCCTGCAATTGAAGACAATAACTGTCCCGTGAACTCAAACAAGCTCGACAGGATGACCGCCAGATGACCGTCATGACAAGCCAGATGATATAACAGCTTCGCTACAAGGATCTCATACAGGCATCTGCCAACAGTCATGCCTTCTCGTGACTTCCGCCTTTGGAGCCACAGCAAAGCGGAAGTCACGCCTTAAGCCATGCCATGGCCTTCGTCCTCAAGTGAACCAACCGCAGACGGAACAATATCCAACAGTTCAAAGCCATATGATAGCCAGGTGTAAGTCTAACAACGCAGATTACCCAGGAGTATTACCCAGGAGTGAAGCACGAGAATGGCACCAATCCACCCCCAAAATACAGCATTGAAACGACTCTCATGGAGCCTCAGGAGTCACTGGGTTAAAATCAGATTTGGCTGCCAAAGAGACTCCTGTGAGCGCAAACCTATGCGATACGTGTCATGGTCACGTCATCCCTTCGTACTCTGTGGAGAATATAACAGGAGCTGAAATCCTCTTTAAGCCAACAATAATGTGGCAATGGCTTAAACTAGTTCAAGCTCACGCCTGGTTAAACGGAAGTCTGAGCTCCTTCCCAGGCGCCTTCCGTGCCAAGAAGGATGCTGGGCTTGAGGGCCGCTTCAGCCGCTGCAGTGCCACAGCTTGCAGAGGGCTCTCATCCTTCAAGCAGGCTCCACACTTTCGCAGAAGAAACATTCTTATCTTGGATGAGTGTGTTGCTTCTGAAGTGGTGGCCTCCCTGGCATTGATGGTGGTGGCTAAGTCTGAGAGGCAAGCCTCAGCAAGAGAATCAGCCATAGAGGAAAGGTCAGGCCCTTGTCATGCCATTGGTGCAGCTTTTCATTTTTGCTGATCATGTCGCCTGCTTCGGGATGATGCCTCTCATGATATGCGCACATGTGCCTGAGAGTCGCTTAAACGTAGCTCCCCAACCTCACGTGTAGTAGGAGATGATCTCAAGAGCTCCATGGTCTTGTACAAGCAGCACTATGCATCTGTTCGTGAACGCCCATCAACATCACATTTCGTTGCACAATGCTGCTCCTGCAGCTGTTTCTTCCGTAGGAACAGTCTGAAGTTTCTCTCGTGATTGAGCTTTGCACAATGGGCATGATGATTGACCCTTTGGCAAACCAAGATCGGCATGCTCTAAGTCAGCTCTGCATCCAACACAGGAAGCCTTGGAGGCAAAGCGGAACCACCTGCCACCTCCCCCCATTTCCTTGCAAGGAGCGGGATTCCAGGGCCTGAGGCTGAAGGGATCGCAAGGGGGAAGGACCTCCATCCGAGCTCGAGCGAGGCAGGCTCAAAACAGCTAACGCCCAGCTGTCAAGCGTCAAGCTTCATCGCTTAGCCCGGATGGGTTCTTTGAGTATGGCGCTGCGGCGCTCTAAATGCCTGGATTACTCTGGCTTTGGTGCGGATAGGTACGGGCATTCATGGTCATGATGAAGCAAAGTTCGAAGAAACAAATGTTTCCGAGGGCTTTGTTGCCCTCGCCTCTTTCTGCGCTGTGAGCATATTCGGCAAAGCCGGCCATCTCTCATGGGTCAAACAGTTTCTGTGACAGACTCGAGGAACAAAGTGCCAAGTCCCACCTGACAATGTCCGGGGAATCCTGGCCACATTCGAAAACATCCAACGGGAACAAACTGCAGATTCACAAGAAACCATCGATTCCATGCCGTCATCAAAGTGCATCTCTAAACATGGCAGACACCAGCGGACACTCTTTGTAGTCCAGTATGGAAATGAAATTCTCATGCGAAGCCTGGCGCAAGCACCAAGACTATGCACGGACTGTGACAAGAAAGCTGAGCACATGTACTTTACTGTGAAGTCGTCGCAACAAGCAGTCGTGAAAGCTTCTTGAAACTGTCACTACTTGTGTATGTGCCCATCTGCAATGCAGCTGGCAGATGATGAGAAAAGAAAAAAAAGCAAGCGAAGAAACCTTGTCACATGCACGCTCTTCAACTCCAAACGTATTGGCCAGGTAAATCACTTACATACGAAAGAACGGAAAACCGTTCAGCAACATGTCACATCTGAGAGTCAAAATTGAGAGCTGCAATGCTGATGTCCTGCGCCAAGCTGGCGAGCGAAGACGGTCTCTGTTTTTGAAATTGCTTGCTGGAAGGCGCAAGCGTAGGAACTTGTGCGCTGTCTCTGCTTCACATGCCATCCAGGCCTTGGGCTCGTGTCAAGGGCTTGGAGACTTTTAGCTGAGCTTCAAACTGCAGTTTGGCTTGGCCGTTGCTGCCTTGGGCCCCGCCCTTTCGGCACTCTACAGATCCCCACAGGCTCCATGCAGCATTCCGCAACATTTCTGTTGGGCACGGCCCAAGTTTACCGAAACAGGCTGCAGCAAAAGAAACGACTTTGCCACAGCTCTTAGATGGGCACTCCAAGAGGACCTTGCCACTTTGGTGCTCAAAGCAGCCTTCCTGCAAGATGATCTCGGATCAGATTCCCTTCGCTGTAGTCAGGTAGTCGCCGTCACCTGCTGTGGAACGCTTGACATGAGCCTGGTGATGACAGTTCTGCCAAAAATTCTTCCTCGTGGTCGGCACGAAGTTCGACTTGCTCGGATCAATGAAGGAACAGTGGCATGTCTCGACGCTGCTGCAGGGTAGGCAAACCCCTGCGCTTCACGAATCCACTTGAAGGAACGATCACGCCGTCCTTGTCCACAAACAGTCTGGCCTGGCCACTGCTCACCGCCTTCTCTCAGCATGGCTGAAGCTCTTTGCGATCCAAGCCGGTTGCAACAAAAGAAACCTCTTGGCTGCAGGCCCATGATGGCGGCCATTTCATGGCAACCATCACTTATTGACAATCGGGCGGGGGCTCTGCTCGTCCCTTTTATTGATGCCCAGAAAATCTCGACTGAACTGGCTCACCGTGAAGGTGCCGGCCAACACCGGCCTGATGCAGTTTCGCTTGCATGGCCCGCTTTGGTCACGGACCAAAATTGCGCAGCAGCAATTCAACCTGGTTCCTAGATGCGGGCATGGGGGTTTACGTCGCAGCGCACCGAGCGGAGACCGCCACGCGTAATGGAGGATTGTAATAACCTTTCAAGCCAACCCTCGTTGATGATGTTTATGATGAACTTGCCTAATGGATTGATGAAAAAAAAGGTGCCCGTCAGGAGGCTAATTGGCTATTCTTCAATGCGCGCAGCTTTCCTTGCCACTTGCCCGACTGCGTGTCAGAGTCCATGTCCTTGCCGTGGGCCCTGTGCAAAATCGGAAGCTTAGCTTGGCGGTTGTCCGGCTTCAGGAGCTACAAATCTTCTTGACAGTGCGCGCCCGCGTCTTCTCGGAGCAGATATAGGCTCCTGCAAGAGCTCCTCCGGCATGCTGGAATGCATTGTCACCGTTGGGTATGTTATGCCGCTGCCAAAAGCTCCCAGGGGCTTCCAGCGTTGTTGAGCACACTTTCTTCGACGCCGAGCACGCAGCTCGGGTGAACCAAGTACAAGAGGAGATAGTGAAGTTAAGAGGTACTGTGCAGCTACAGGCTAGAGCTCAGAATGCACGATGGCGGGCTCAGCGAGCATCTCTGTCCATGGGTCCGAGCACTTTCACAGTGGACCCTGGCGACGTCAAAGTCTTAGTGACTGTTGTCTGTCATCAGGAGCTGCGAAATCTTCCTGACAGTGCGTGCCCATGTCTTCTCCGAGCAGATAAGCTCCTGCAAGAGCTCTCTCTGCATACCGGCATGCCTTGTCCTCAGTGAGTACATGAAGTTCCCCATGTGCAGTCTTGGCATGCCCTTGAAGCTAATCTCATGGCGCAAAACATGCTCGAGGGACCCAAAGTCAACGAGGCCGCCATTCCCGAGGTAGGCGCAGCCGCTGAGAATGATCTCGTTTAGAAGTTTAGAACAAGGTTCTCCAGCTCACGGAACTTGCGGCTGCGCTATGTCAGAGGATGCCACGTTCCTGCCATCATTCAGCTGATCGGCAGAGTAGATGATCATCTTTGTCTTGCTCATGGCCAGCTGGACGATTTCAGGCAACTGCATCGAGGACTGGTAGCCACTGTCCGTCTGCAGGCCGGCTTCGTTGAAGTGGTTGATCTGTGAGAGTACAAGCTGTACATCGACGTCATCACAGTTGTGGTGTGGAGCACATGCGGCAGCTTCCTGCAGTCCATTCTGCAATTGCAGGCCTCCTGCCACACTGCGTCATCGTCTTGTGCAGAAAATCCGCATGAAGCGCGTAATTAGTTGTACCGACCCATCATCTGCACCAGCATGTCGGAGTGTATCTTGACGTACGAGTGGCGAAGCTTGCTGATGCGGGTTGTGTTGCTCTTCACAATGTCAGATCGGTCCTCGATGCTGCGCATCATATCCAACACGTCACAGAAACAACCCAAAGTTTGCCAAACAACTCTGTCAAGGGTGAATAGCTTGGCCTGCTTGAAGGCAACTTTGAGATCCTCCCCAGCCAGATCCACCCTACACGCTTCGGCAAGGTGAAGGGCAGAGGACTGGTCATCGTCCTGAGCGCTGTTTATCCGCCACTTTCATGCTGCCAGTCCCGGACAAAGTGATTCCACTTGGCGAATATCGAGTCCCGAGCCGTTTTGTCTGTCCTTCGGTGATCCATGCCACTGATAGGCCAATCCAGGACGCTATCAGTCAAACACTTGCGGGCCACGTCAAGGTACGGCTTGTAGCTACTTCAAGTTGAAGCTCGCTCAATGGGCGTTTCCGTGCACAGGCGCTCCGTGCAATCATTGAAGAGGGGTCAACGAATAGTTTCTGCTTCGTGGCTTCATGCTGCAGAACGTAAAGCAACTCCTTGCCTGAGGAGATGTTGGACATTTAGCTCTGTTGGTAGCAGTTTCCAAATGTCTCCAGAGTCCGTCGGCAGCTCCTCTCCTTGGCCATAGCTCCAGTCCCATGGCTTGACCCCGACTGGCTCTTGTCAGAGAAGATGAGTCCATGCAAGAGCCGGGCTTGCATGTGAGCATGCATCGTTCTGAGTTGGCACATGAAGTTCCCTGGTGTGCTCTTGGCATGCTCTTGAGGCTAATCTGGTGCTGCAAGACAAGTGCAAAAAAAGGAGCCAGCGCTCAAAATTCCAAGGTAAGCGCCCGTGGACCAAAACGGCATATGGTTCTGCAGCCCTCCACACTTGCGACCCCCGTCGTCCGGCCTTCATGATCCAACAATCTCTCATTTCTCAGCATTCCTTCACTCTCTTCTCTTCGCCTACAATTGATCTTTCTTTCTTTAGGGCTATCGGGGGACGAGAGGACCCCCCGGCATCTGTGCCAAGCCCGTGTTGGGCAACCAGGCTACAATTGATCTCTCCTCCTTTGACTTGTCTTCGAGTCTGGTGCGGTAGGATGCCTAGAAATGATGCGATACTATCAGCCAAGTACGCGGAGACCATGCTTGGTGCAGCTTCTGGCTGCTGCACTTCAACCGTGGCCCTCGACTTCCGAAATGCTGCAAAGCTTGACAGAAGCTTAACTTGTCCCAAAGCTCGATTCAACCAGCGAATTCACAAGGTTCACTATTGGCTGTCAAGAGTGGAGCTCATACGAAGCGCATCTCAAGAAGTATGGACATGGCCTCAACGCATTGACAAATTGACATGTCGACTTACTTGACACCCTAAACCTGTGGAAGCTTCCAAACTTGCTGTCAGCAGCTCAGCAGTTGGCCTTGAAGAGTTGCCGCTGCATTTCGACCTTCTGCTGGCCAGCCTTCTCCTTCAGCGGGACCTCCTAAGGCAGCTTTCGCTGCCGTGTCGCACTCAGCGAGGAAGCACACAAACAGGAAGGCGCTTATTGTTCGTAGCAGCAAGGCATACGCCACACAGGGCGGTCTTCACTAGTCAGCTCCAGCCTCCCAGGTGCTGAACTCTGCGAGCGCCTGCACTAGCTCCACCTGCGAGGATCTGGCTGCGGGTTGCTGTGCCACCAGTTCAGACAGGTCACAGAAAGGGGACCTGGCATGGCTATCAACGAACATGCAGATCAATAGACGAGTCAACACAACTCCAAACAACTTGGCTTTCAAAGAAGAACCTACGCGCTCCGCCGGTGCAATCGTGACACGCCCTGGCGCCTGGGATGCCAATAGGACGGCCGCACAGACCGCATAGACTAAAGTTCGTGATGGCTGTGCTGGCTTCCGCATGACGGTGACGCCTTAGACATCACCGAATTTCATCAGCAGTGGCCGTGGGCGGCATCTCTGAGACACGGGCCCAATGAGGCCGTGAGGCACAGAAAGATCGACATGATCCTGGCCCACCATGCAGCCGACACTTGAATTGCAAACAGCTTTGACCAGATGCACATCATTGTGCATCGGTCCCGGGCACGAAGATGGCCCAGGTGTCAAGGTCCACCTGGGTCGGCAGCCAGGCATCCAGGAAGCCGGCCTGCACAGCTTGTTTACTTGTTTACTCTTCTCCCTGGGTTGTCTAGTCGTTGATTTTGCCTCTAAGAAAGGCGCGCAGAAGAACTTCAGGACAAGCAAGTAGGACTGCCAGCTACTCCTGGCCATCTCACCTCACAGCTGAGAACATCGAATCTCCACATCTCCGGGTCTCAGCTGCTGGGCTCCCTGGCGAAACGAGGCCCATTGGCCCTGACGAGCTGATTTTTTGGAAGGGATTCCAAATCAGACAGCTGGCTGAACTACCCGCCTCATAACAAAAAATCATGCACCTGAGTTGCCAAAAGGAGCACCTGCTGGTGGAAGAAGGCCAGGGTGTGGAAGCTCTGCAGAAACACCAAGCTCCTGGCTTTGCGGGCAAGGTTCTGCAAAGCTTCCAATGGTATGCCAGCTCCAAGAAGGAATTCCATGAAGCCCCTTCAAATCTAATCACCCTAAAATCTTTTCCAGGCATCATTGAAAATGTGCTTTGTTGCCCAAGATTTCAGATGGATGCCTCTTCTTAAGAAAGCTGCGCTGATGCGTAGGCATGTTAGCCCACTCCGAGGCTCTCAACGAGCTCGATTTCGTGAATGCATCTTTGTTTTTCCGAAGTTAACACATTCCAACGACGAAGTGCAGACAGCTAACTGCGTCTGCTCTGAGCATCTCGCTCCTGGATGGTGTGCTGGCGGGACATCCTGCTCATGCCAGCATAGTGCCACCCCAGAGATTCGTATTCAAATTGAGCTGCAAGCATGCATTCAGCAAAGCGCCGGTGCTGTGCTTGCTGCTCGGTGAAAGCGTGGGCCCCCCTCTTCCCCCCCGGCATCGCGCTTGCGCTTGGCCGCATGTTCTGTGCGCTGCTCATGCTCGACCCTCGCCGGGCCAGATCCACCACCACACGCCTCTGACATCACACGGCGGAAGAGACCATCTTCAAACGTGGCATGTGTACCTTTGGTCAAGGCTCGACAGCATCACTCATTACTGGGCCCCAATAGAGCACCATAGCGTAAAATGCGCATAAGCCCATGTGAACCTGCGCAGCTTCAACTCAATAAGGAGCTCGGTACCTGTAAAAAAAGGGTATGGATCCCGCGGTGGGCCACAACTGCATGGAATATGATCCTTCTTTGCCTCATGCTGCAGATTGTCTTGCGTGTTGCAGGCACAAAGCCCTTCGCTGGAACTAGCCTGAAAGAGGTGAAGAGTGGTCCTTTCTGCCACCTCGTCCTGGAGAGTGCTGCTTCCTAAGGATTTCAGCTGGAGGCGAATGCTACACGCCTCTTCTCCGCTTGTCTGAGAAAAATGCTATTCTATCTTCGACGCAGGTGCTTTCTGTGCCGCTGCGGAAAAGCTTTCTTGCATTTGCATTCGTTTGACTTGTCCTTGTAAAGCTCTCAACAGATATTGTTCGTGCTTGCGCCAACCCTTGGTATGCCCTTGCGCCAACCTTGTGTGTGTGCGTGTGTGTACGCGTGCAAGACCGTGTCGGACCGAGGGAAGTTCATTGAGCCGGGCAATTAGTGCTGATCGTACCTGCGGTTCAATCGGACGGTCCCGGGTCAGTGAGGCAGCTGGGGGTCCACAAAAATTGAGGATGTGCCTGGGCTTGGCTAAGCAGCTGGCAATCCCATCTTGGAGTTCCATGTCTTCTGCCTTCCTCTACATGTGCAGGGAGATCCCGAAGTGTGTCTCAGCAATGTTTCCGTACTCGGTCATTGTCGTGCGCCCCTTAAGGGCGACCAAGGTCCAAATTTTCCAGGCCTGTGGTTCCGATGATTCTGTTTGCGATCGACAGCGCGATGTCCGAAGGTGGTCATATATAGACAGCAGTTTGACAGCATTACAGCAACATCTTGAACGCGATTGTTTTGTGAAGCCACCGCGCTTGCCCGGAGCTACCGTCTTGCCTTGGGCAACCAACTTGCCTCGAGCAACCAGTTCTGACCTGCGCGAGCTAACCTACAATCCAAAGCACGACCTTTGGTGTAATGTATTATGTTGGCATGTGGCACAGACATGTGCAGACCAAGAAGCGGCAGCAAAATTCGAAGATTTGATGGATGCATTGGCAGGGCAGAAAACGTTCTGCGACATTCGTGTTCCAAGTCAGAATCTCTGGGAAGGAGGTTTTCGGAGTGACAGAAGACATGAAAAGTCCAGTTGCGCGTCGTTGTTTGTGCCGCAAACCTTTTCAATGACTCCTCCGTGTCAGGCTGTTTGAACGGGAATATGCCTAAAAGGTGGGTCTAGTTTGAAGTCTTTCTGGAAGCCCATACCCAAATGTATAAATGCCGGAGCCTTTGTTTGTACAGTGCTGACGCCCTCCATTGAGGTCTCCCTTTTCAAAAGATGACTGTGTAACCTGCCCAAGAAATTCTTCAAAAATCCTGCAGCAGCGGTTCATTACCCTGGCAGTGCCGTTGTTCAAAGCCCGATGCACAAGTTTGACAGGCCAAGTACGGGCCAAAGAAAGTGTAAAACAAGCTCTGTCCGGTTCATGGGCCTTGTCAATGATGCAGCTGCTGTGGCTGTCGGATGGACAAGGCTAAAAGTTTCAGAAGCTCATGGCGTGGTGACCATCTCATGAAACATTTCCGTGGGTTGAAGCAGGAGCCATCAATGCAAGGAACGGGACAGTTGATTTTGTTTTCTGCCAAACAGGTCCACAAAGGGGCCAGGTGCCGTGTGTGCACAAAAGCCTGTTGGACCAAGGTAAGTTCACTTTCTCCTCCTCATCATCATCATCGTCACTCATTGGCTGAACATCAGCAGGGGGCCGCTCCACCAACTGTCAGGGGGCGGCCCACGAAGAGCCTGGCACTTGGTGCTGATTGTACCTGCGGTTCAATCGGACGGTCCCGGGTCAGTGAGGCAGCTGTGGGTCCACAAAAATTGAGGATGTGCCTGGGCTTGGCTAAGCAGCTGGCAATCCCAGCATCATCAGAACTTCAGAAAAATCTTGGAGTTGCATGTCTTCTGCCTTCCCCTACATGTGTAGGGATGTCCTTGGGTGTGCGGAGTTTCGTGCACAGGTTTTGATGCTGTGCAGACGATTCTGGTTTCGGTGCCTCAGGTGTACAGTGATGAGGCTGCTTCATACATTGGCCAAGGACAAGAACCCCTGGCAAGTCTCCATCATTCTTTCACGGCAGCGTTCATGAACAGCCCAACAGCCCTTGAATCTTCAAAGCAGTGACTCCAAAGACCGGGCTGTGCTGCCTTGCCTACTTTCGACTGCTTGCATGTAAAGGAAGTGCATAATTCCCTAGAGCAACAGACATTCGCAACAAATACGTAGCAGCTAAAGCTCTCAAGTGCTGGCAATGCAAAGCAATTCGCGGACAGCGCACCCTGTCAGAATGAGCACGAAGTGCACTGTGCTGGCTGCACGTTTAGCAAGCTCAACCTGACAACTGGCATGATTGGGCTTCTGACAGTGACAGCCCAGGTCAGGTCATGACAAGCCAGACACTGTAGAATATAGCTGTGTACGTCAACCAGCGTTGTCTACACGAACCAAAACCCATGACATGATCAGACTTGTTTTGCATAAGAAGCTGCCTAGCGTTGACTGGAGCCATACTGGCATGGCGGTCTGGCTGAACCACAAATACAGCCTTTTGCTTCTAACATGCTTCAAGCGCATCAGCATTTAACTTGGAGGTTCACGTTGAATTCTCGCATGATGGATGCTGACTCTCGATTCCAAAGCATCTGCAGCTGAGGCTTCAACAAATGCATTGCTAGAGCCCTGGGCACGAACAGAGCGTGAATCCCCCATCACAGTTGGCTCTGCTTGCGTGAACCACTGCTGCTTGCATTTGCAGGGGCTGAAGAAATCTGTTTCTCAAGCTGCTGCTGAGGTTCCCTGAACGCAGCCGGGTCTACAGCAGCATTCGCCATCTCGCGGACGAAATCATGTGGGTAAACGTGTGGGACGGATGCCCCTGCTAGCGAAAATGCTGCTACATGTTTCCATGCTAATTTGTATGACACTACTGGTGCTCACTACCAGTGAATCATCCTCATCGCTGCCAAGAATGATCCAGTATGATCGAGGATCGAGTAGTTCTCGAGTTGCGGATTCACTTAATCTTCTCTCCCTGCGCTTTCCTGCACCCCCCTGCACTCCCCTGCACTGAGGTCTTTTTCGACATGTCGCCTACGTTGCCTACATCTCTTCGGCCATGAGGCGCTTGCTATTTGACAACAGAAGTTCCGTAATGTTCCATACTTGGCCTTCACTGATTCAGGGTACTTGCTGATATTGGGAGGACATCAATTTATGGATTTAGCAAATTTAGCATGGATATTGATAGCACTTGGATTGGCGTGCTGGCCTCGGCCTGAGCGCATTAAAGCACGGCAAGCCAACACACGGATGGCGTTTGCAGGCGTGGCCGCAAGCCGCGAAACTTGCTGCGGGTCTTGGTGGTGAAACATGTGCTCCTTGCGGCAGATTGTGCACTTGCGCGTGCGAGCATTTCGTGGAGGCTGTGGCCCATGTTACAAGACCAACATGCCCAGTGAGCACATTAAACTGAGCGGGGGTAGCCACCGACGCCCGGTGCTACTAGTAACATGCATCTGCTTTGGCACAGCTCTCTTTGGTAGCAACCCCCTCTTAGGGTACATTGGCATGGGTGAAACCTCTGGCGACTTCACACCCGGACGGCATCAGATTCGACCTTCGTAGAGGAGTGTGAGCACCATGACTCGTTTCCGATCGAACCGCCGTGCAGACACAACCCTCGATGTCCTTCTCCGAAATCAGTGTTTTTACGTTCCAAGAAGCTGCAAAACATCACAACGGCCAGGTCTGTCTTTCTCATGATAATGCCCATCTTCGAAGAAACCCGAAATATGAGAATCCGAAAGGTCGAGCCATGATCCGCATCAGCTGAAACAGAAAGAGGCAGCCTTCCGGTAGCCGGGAGCCGCCAGGAGCTGCATCAGCTCGGCTTGGATGCTCTTGTCGCATCGATCCTGGAGATCTGTCCAGAATTGCTCCATCCTAAAGGGCCCTCAAATAGTAGCCACATTTCAGAGCAACTGCTGCGACGCAGCCTTGCTCAACTTGATAAGCTTCAACTAACCACAGACTCTGGTAGACTTCCGCTGAGCTGGGGCTTCACCGTCTCTCAAAGCAGCTGTTGTCAATCCTGTTCAGAGCTGCAGGCTGCGCTCCACGGGCACAATTTGATTGCTATTACTTCAGGACTCCAGCGCAATCCAAGGGAGCCAATGAACGCTTGACAAGACCAAAAGCCTCTAAATCCCAATCGAACTCCACATAGTCTCAGCCGTCTACCGTAAGGCATGGGCACTTAACTATTCATCCCTATACATGTGGATCCCACGAAGCTGCAAAGACAGAGGGGGGAATGGAGCTTCTTCTGTTCTACACCTGGATTTTTGTGGCCACGCAACTGTCAGGCGCGCACTAGCTTTTGTACCTCCCTAGCAATAATGACCTAGTGCAAGCCTCAACTCAACACCGACCCCGAACATTCCAAATGGCACAGCTTCTGCAAACCTGCGCTGCTTGGAGGGTTCCAGGGACGTCAACAAAACCCTGAGTTGCTAAACATAAAGCTACCGGCACTCCTTGGCTGTGAAGCCAGTCTCATCCTGGCGTTAGGAGGAGACCCTCACGTTGAGCGTGTCTTTGACGAAGAAAGCTTTCATTACAAAGCCTTTAACGAATGAAGCGGAAAAAAGCAGCTTTGGTTGGGTGCACTTTCAAAGGTTCAGCTCGAGTTTCCATAGAAGCGCAATGGGGTTTCAGAGAGGGCCGCAGCTGGAGAGCATGGGGGAGATGCCTCCAAACTAAAACCCACGAGGAAAGGCTCCACAGCTCCCACAGCTACAACTCGCCTTGCACCATGGAACAGCGCCATTGCTCAGAAGCAGCTGCGCAACATTTAAATGGCCCTGGCGAAGCGGCTTGGGATGCAGTGCAGCAGAAGTAGCACGCCTGAATCCAAGCACCGATCTAGGAGTCAACACGAAGCCTTGCCTCCTCCACTGCCAACATTAATGGTGTGGAGAAATCATTCCTTGGCTGGCCCACTCGTAACATCTACAAACAAGCAGGAAAACTGAAGACCTCTGAGGCTATGCCCTTCCCTGCTTTTGCTCATCATTCTGAGTCTTGCCAGGTGTCAGGGTGCTGTTGATGTCACTGCCTTGCTGTAGAAGAAACTTGCAGACCTGCCAAGAGCTTGTTCCAGGGAAGCTGCTTGGACTTAAGGAGCAACTCCTTCCTGAAACCAGCACAGAAGCACCATGTTCGTTCAGAGGGCTGTTGCCAGATGTCTTGAGTTGGACCCCCCCCCCCAATGATGCAGCGTGCGCAACCCACGTAAGCCTGATGCTTTTTGCCGATTGCTCGGGCAGTGTGCCCGGATGTCAAAACAGAATTGATGTGGCTTGTGTCACAGAATCACCGAGTAATGTACCTGCTACTTCTCGTGTGATAGCTAGCTTCTATCGTACACAACATGCTAGTGATCGGGCAGAACACCCACACCCACAACTTCTCTGTGTGACCTCTTGCGAGATGTGGAAGGGCCCCTGGATAATCTCAGCCCGCCTGTCCACTTGATAAACCTTGGGCACTAGGGAACGGGCAATGGATCCATACCGTATAGTCCTCCCCAGAACCCTTTGGAATCGCATGAAGCTTACCTCCAGCTGCCCAGAGGCCGCAGAGTAGTGGAGGGCGCTCCAACTGTGGACATCTGCTGAATTCACGCCTCGGAGAAACTGAGGCGGAGAATCAATCCTCAGAACTCGAAAGTCTATAAATCCTATAGCCCCCAAACTCTACAAGCGCCTCCCTGCCCACAATGTCAGGCCATGGTCCTACGTCCTGGTGGAGCTGGTAGGACCACGGCTCGCGCCTTCCGCGACGCAGCGTTCCACAGCCTTTCACCAAGAAGGCACTTCAGACAGGGCGGAAGGCTTCTGGTTCGGGTTTGGAGTTCCAGGGTTTGAAGGATTTGGATTAGTCCTGTCGGTGGATTGGTGGATTTCTCTTCCAATTTGTAAACTTTTTTCGTGACCCCTTTGAGAGCAATCTGATAAACTCTTGTGTCAGTTAAGGCCTGGCATCTGCAAAAAATCTGGACCAGCAATCTTGCCGTTTTCATTGGCCTCTGCATATGCGTCTTGAGGAGTCCCAGGACTGAACAGTGCCAAGAGAGCCTCATGCACCTAGGTTTCTGCCAGCTACTTGATGCTTGCAAGTGCATGCTGCGGGTGCTTCAATTTTTGTGACGACACAAAATCAACGACACATAATCCGCTGCTAAGCCCTTTCCAGCTTGCTGGCACCCGCAGGCTCACTGGGGCGCGAAATGTTTGTAACAGATTTGATTCAAGAGGAATGAACGCTTTGAGACGATTGGCTGCAGTCAGGACACAGCAGTGGTAAAACACGAAGAGTTAACACGTCACGGAGATTGAAGGAAAGCTGCCAACAACAGATCCCCAGGTTCTGTACACTGGGACCGAAGAAGGGCAACGCCCTGCAATGGCCTGCGAGCAACTTGGCTGGGATGTATGGAGCTTTTCTTCATGCACAAGCGTTGATCGTGCCGTGCGTGTCTTGCAAATATCCGCAGCCAGAAGCTTCGAGGCAAATCTTTACATTGGTCCATGGCTGACTCAGGGTCTCCAGAGTATGCCCTGGATAACCTGAGCTCGTTGCATGGGAACTATATCCAACGAGGGCAAAGCTCCCCCCGTGAACTGAACGCAGGAGGCTTCCAGAACGATACAATACCACCAGCATCATGACGACGACGATGACGGACGACGACGACGACGACGACTACTACTACTGGTGCGTGCACGGCTCCCATTCAGATGTAGGCTGAAAAGAGGATTTTTGGTGCCCGTGTTCAGATCTAAAAACAAATTCACGACTCTGAAGGCCCTAAAAACTACGCTTTTCAAGAACTCGATCAAGCCAATAGACTCTACGTCGACTCTAGGTGTAAGTTGGGGATTGGAAAGTACAAGGCATGTAAGGTTAAGAGGCTTTGAACGTCCATGCTTTAAGTTCGGATTTGTGTCATACTCGTGACCTGCTCAAAACACTGGCCGGTGGGACGATATGCAAACCTCAAAAAAAGCTTGTGAGCAAGCAAAACACGAACACTGCTTACATCGCCCAAAAACGAAATCGAGAACACACAGCAGGGTCAGCAACTGTAAGGCACGTGCTCCGAAGCATACAATCCGTGTACAATCAACAAGTTTGACGTGCGTGCACGCTTCTCAAGCTCCAGTACAAGCCGCTGTGATGCCAACATCAAGAGAAACATAGAATACCCTCACGACTCTAACACTGGATTGATCCTCAAATTCGGGACATGCTCAAAATCAAAAAGGAAACTACAAATCCGCGATGCATCAGTAAGGACACAGCGTGTAGCCAGGAATGCTGAGGAAGAGCTCTGAAACATTATGTCTGTCTTTTTCAAGGAAAGAGGACTGCCACCTTAAAGCTACAGAGCTTTCCACAGCCAAACTCGAGCCGGGTTCCTAGCATACTACTACCTCTTGTTATTGTCATTTTTAGTTTTATTTTCAGTACTACTATAATACTACTACTACTACTACTACTACTACCACTACTACTACCACTACTACTACTACTACTTCTACCACTACTACTACTACTACTACTACTACTACTACTACTCTCTCTCTCTCTCTCTCGAGGCGCAATCACAAGTAGTGATCCTGCGTATCCGGCAGCTCTTCGAGCCGGCTGATTCAGCGCATCCATTATGCCCGGAAGCGTAAGTAGACAAAGCTCCAGAGGGCCGCTACGAATAGCCAAGCACCCTCAGCGCAAACCCGGATCGTAATCCCAAGCAATTCGCGCACTATACAAAGGAGCCAAACATTATCGTTGGAGACAACACTGTACGAACAAAAAGTAGAGGCAAGAGATTCATCCTGGAAGGGGAGCATCCATCGTCTACAACCAAACAAGCAGATGCTGTACATCGCTGGCCCCGTCACAACAGAGCGAGAGGGCGTCCCCTCAGCTCGTAAGTGAATCATGAGTGCTCGTAGTCCGCAGACCCGTCAGCATGGGGATTGCCCTGCGCCCAGCAGCACCTCCCCCTCACAATCCCCTTTGGCCGTAGACCAGGCTATGTACATACAGCTGAGTTCAGAACAAGCCGAGACCTTTCAAGGCACCATGTTGAAGAGGCGGGAACTCTCACCTGCGTTCACGCGGAGCAGGATCGAATGTGCTGCTCCAACGCAACCACACAGCAGAGACAGCAGCGTATGCCAGTTGCCAAGAGCAGAGTGCCAGTTTTGTCACGTAGCCACAGGGTTGACAAGTCGGAAGCCGGCATTCGTAAGCGAACACCTGTCTGCATAAGTTAAGAGTTCAGGCTGCCGTATATGGAAAGCAGCAGCAATAAGGCGATCACCTGACCAGCAAAGTGTACCATGTCTGCGTCTGGGATCAAACTGCACAAAGGGCCTTTCAAGCTCCAAAGCGACTCCACGATATCCTTGGTGCTCCACTGGTCCTCCCTCCGATTCAATCCACAAAGCACCATGCGAAAACTCGGAGAGCCTCACCAGTGTATTAGGAATCATTGGATGGTTATGGAGTCCCGGCGCACATCCGAAGTAATGTTGAGGATGATGCTAACAGACGAGAAAAACGCCTGCGGAGCGGCACTGCGGATAAGTGGCGCAAACAAAGCGGTTGATGCCCTGAGCTGCGTGGCATTGGCCATCAGTCCAGTCTTGGGGCCGCGCACATAAGCTCCCGTAGTAAACAGACATTTGTTCACACAGGCATGTCCGCCATGCTGGAATGACCTTGTACAGGTAGGAAGAAGAAGGACAAGCTGCATTATCTCGGGCTCAGAGATCCAGCCTTTGCTTAAGGCAGCAAGAGCCAGGCCTTCACATGGTATGCTGTCGTCCTCAAAGGCAATGGACATACCTTGCAAATCCAGGTTGAAGCCAGGGGGTTCAGCGCACTGCATCAAACGATTCGGAGACGGGGAGTATCCTCTCAGGCTGTCTTCGCATGGATCAGACACCAAGGACTCGGTCTCAGTGCTCTCCCAGCTTAGAAAGGTGGGCTCCGAAACATCAAGCACATCAGCCTGGGGGACGGCCAATCCCCAGATTGACGGGGCCTCTAACGCAATGAGCTCGCTCCACTCCTCATAACTCATGTCCATTGTTGTCATGCTGCCCTCAGCCAAATGCTGCATGCGATCGTGTTATGCTTTGCGCTGGAAATACCATCACAGAACGCCATCACTGAAAGATTCTTAGGGCATTGAACCAGCTGCAAAGAGGCCTGCTTGGCAAGTGGCAAAGTGGCGCTCTCCGGCATCCATACCCCTGAGCCATGAAAAGTGAAGTCGAGATTCCAAACTGATTGCACCAGAGAAAGGTCCTGACGTATTCCGTGATCTCAAAGGCTTCGAAGCGCCTGAGAGCGGTAAGGCAAGGAATAGCACGTCTGACCGAGCACTGAGTTGAGCTTCAGCTGGAAACTGTGCTGCTATTTTTGTAGCACCAAAGACATCCAAGAGGAAACTGTCATTCGGCTCCGCGTCGGGAGAAGCAAATTACTGCGCCGCATGCAATGACCCTGCTCTGCAAATCTCCACATCGGGAGTAAGGGAGCAACAAGTGGGTGCCGCAGAAATGAAGACCAATGGCTGACACATCAACAATGCCCCATTCAAAAATTGGCCTGAACCCGAACTGCTGCTCTGAGCTCGTGGGGGCACCATCGCAGGCTCCGCCCGCATCTCTCAGCCAGAGACATCCTTGGAGATGGCCACAGCAAGACCAGATCTCTGCCCTCGATCAGGACGGAACTGACATGCGCAAAGCTGTGTAACTGCAAGACCACAAAGCAAATTCATGTGTGAAACCAATTTGTCCGCTGCTTCACCGCGAAGTGGGAATTGCAACAACAGCGCCAGTGCCTCCCCTTTCAAGTCTGGTTGCATGGGGCGCGTCGGGTAAAATCTGGAGACGGCGCCCTCCTCAAGCGACAGCTTCAGAACATCCTGCAGCACCTCTTGGGCCACTTGGCGAGGAACAGGTGGCCGTGCATCGACCTCCAGCTTGCGTTGGCTGGGGGACCATTTCAGGTACTGCCAGTTCTGCCCAGCTTTGTCGAACCATCCAACCTGAGCCAGCTTGTCCTGAGTTTCCTCCTGCATCCCCACCGCCCTCGCGAGGTCAGCAAGCATTGAAAGAGGACTGTTCGCATCGGCTTTGTCAGCGACTCAGGCGAGGTTTCTTTTTGCCGGGCCCAGGCTGCGCGTGCTTGCGCAAGAGGCTCGATGACAGAGGCATCCACGCCAGTGCGCAGAAAACACACGAACGAGCTTTCAGCACGAAGAGTGCCTATGGCATCTTCATGCCTGAGCGTGAGCTTCTGTAAGGCGTTGATCTGACGCCGGAGGTCTTGGATCGTTTGGCGATCCGAGTCTCGCCCAGCTTCTCGGCCCCAGGACTGGTTCCAGCTTTGCGACCACTTCTGGTCTTTCCGCTGGGATGTGTCCTCATTTGAGGGCGCTCCTCCGCCCCTGCCAGAGTTGCGGCCCTTGCCACGGCCACTCTGCTCGCGAGCCCACTTGCCGCCCCTGCTGTCAAACTCAGAAGCGCGTCTCCTGAACGCGGTTCGGGTCAACGTCCATGCTGTCCTGCTCGTGGGCTGGCTTTTCAGCAATGGCCTTCGCTGCCTGTTTGCCGGCCGGCATGAAGGCTTCCCAGAAGGCCTTCTCACTGATGACGGGCGCTGTCGTCTGAGCTGCCTCGCCCGTCGCATGTAGCAGTATGCCGGGAGAGTGCAGTAAGTTCAGAGCCCTTGCTTGACCAGCCAAAGGAGATACACGTTGCATGCATGTTCCCTTTGAAGCTGCGTCTCAACACTTGGCACACCATCATCTGAGTAGTACCACTGGCCATCATGTCTGAGGAGAGCACGATAATGTCCCCGCTCCGGCTCATTCCCCAAGTGGACCACAGCCGATTCGACCCGGTACCTGGCTTGTCTTAAGTTTCGCCCATGCCCAAAGACAGGCAGCTGAAGATCACCGTCAAAAACAACACAGGCCTGGTTCTTCCTACCTCCCCAAGACCACAGGTAATCTGTCCCACTCGCCGGTGAGCGCATACACATGATCCTGGAATGTCCACGCCTCGATGAGATCCTGAAGACTGCACGGAGAAAAGGGAACCTGAAGAAACAGCAAGGCACCACCATCCGTGATGCGCACTCCCTCAGCTTCTTCAAGGCGTGACTGCCACAGCACTCTGAGGCCAAGAACCGTTAGAATGTGGCGCGTGAACTCCGCTGCATCTTCTTGCCTGTCTCGAAAACGCCAGCCACGCGCAAGAACCCCAAAGCCGGACAACACGCGCAGGTTGACACCTTGCCCGCCCTGTTGAGCATGAAGAATGTCCCGTCGAAGGCCATCAAGCCTGGGATCCTGTACTCCAATTCTCATTCCAACATGCAGCATAGCAAGTACGCTGGAGTTGACATAGCAGATGACCCCCGGATTCAGCAGAATGGCCCGGGTCCACGACTGAGTGTTGAATTCAGGAGCGCTGCGCTGCCGTGTAGCCGGAGTAGCAAGCCTCAGGGTTTTGGTATCGGCAGGTCGTTGAGTGGAATCGTTCTGGTCGAGCTCTACACTTGGTGTTCTCACCGAACCTGACGCGGCGGCACGAAGAGCCCTGCCGATAGGTGTAGTGGCAATGCCCTGATCAAGATATGCTGGGTTGGCCTTGTCCTGGCATGCTAAAATGCCACTGGATTCGTTCATCGCGTCCTGGAGCCGTTGTGCCCGGCACACTTCACGAACCGCACAAAGCTGAAAGACGACTGGACACTGCATGCAGTGTTTGTCTGAGCTACGTGCGCGGCTTCCGCAAAACCTGCATGGTGAAGTGAAGGCTGCCTTCAGGCTGCGCATTTCGCCCGGAGTGCGCTGACAAACGAGTTTCCAGGCCTTCGGATGACTAGCCTGCCAGTGCGTCTTAATGCGACTCATCCCCACAAGCCTCTGACCACATAGAGCACATGCCTGACGTAGACGCCAATGAAGAGGAGCATTCTCAAGTACCTGTGGCGTTGCGGAAGTCATCCACGGCTCATAGTCCTGTGTGTGCCGCACCTCCTCAAGCGGTACCGGAGGCCTGGGCGGGTTCGCTTTCTCCATCTCGAGGACCTGGGACATCAATGCTTCGATGGTTTGGCCACGCATTGCAGCATCTTTCAGCACTGAACATGTCCCACAAGCGATATGTTTGCGCAAGGAGTTCCAATCATGTAAATGAATGCGACATAGTCGACACACGGAAAGGCCGAACAGTGAATGAATCCGCTTGTTGAATGGGACTCCTGCTTGATGATGGAGATCGGGGTGCTTCCGCATGACGTGCATCGTGAGCCCTTCCTCGCTTGAAAACAATAGTCCACATCTACCACACGCAACGCTTCCGTGCATCTGATCAAGCTCAATGAGAGACGAGTGTGGTTGCAGGTCGCATATCGCATTCACAGCGCGACAGTGCTCCTGGATCTGCTCTGCCTCAATGATGAGAATGTCCGGGGAGCGGGCGGTGTCCTGGAGAATCCTGCCACACAACTGCTCTGCCTGCTCTCTGAAAAATTCTACGGGCTGGAGATCTGCCTGCTGCAGCACCTGCTGATTCGAGACTCCGTACTCGTGTACTCTGAGAACCTTACGTAATTGCAAGCAAAGGGTGGTCACGATCTGATTGTACCCCGCCTGTGTAAGACCCGCTGCAAGTACCCCATAGCGCAACGAGGACCACACGCAAGCTTTGTATATGCGAATACGATGTTGTCTGCTGAACTTGCTGGTGGTGCGCAGAACAGAAGTCAAACCATTGAACTGAGTCGTGGCCTTGTCAACGCGATACTGTATGGTCTGAGCCTCGAACCTGCCGTAGGACAGCTGAATACCGAGGTAGGAGACCTGATCCACGATGGGTATGAGAACCTGGGAAGAAGCAACAGACACACAGAGACACTCACGGCCCCGGTGCCAGTCAACATAAGACCGGTTGGCCCGCTTCTTCCGTGTGCCAGAGAGAGCCAGTAGACATGAGGACTTCTCATAGCTGATGCTCACACCATCCAATGAAAGCTGTTGCATTAACTTCCCTGCCTCCTTAACTGCCTTCCTTAAGGAAGCCCATGACTGAACAGACCAAAAAATCAAGGTATCATCAGCAAAAACCGTCAGATGCCTCTGGCACCACCCATCTCCAAGAACCCCATTGAGCTGCCGACTGAGCCGACCAGTCCAAGCTGCGTACATGATCGGGGCCACCGGACACCCTTGCCTGAGGCCGCGTGACATTCCAACACACTTGCCCTGATTCGAGTGAAGTATCAAACATTGCGTTTGTATGTGTACCTGTAGTAGGACATGCGCCAGCGCAGCATCGACACCGGACTCCAAAAGCACGCAACACAGCTCCTGATGGGGTACAGAGTCAAACGCCTTCGCAAGATCAAGGCCTCCTCGAAGTTCCGGAGGAGTCTCTCCGATGACTCTCGCAGTGTTGCATCGGACAGAGGACTGAAGCATCCCTCGGATTTTGCTACAATGGTGAACTGCCCGCAGGATTGCGTCATTTGTGTCCATGTGTGGCCGGTAAGCATACTGCGGCACGTCGTACAATGACTGCAAAACCTGATCCCTGATGTGTTCTCTAAGCACCAAAAGGAAAGATTTACTGTCCGCAGAAATGAGTCCGATGGTTCTCAAGTTCTGAGGAGCCGAGGGAGGCTTGCCAGGCTTGGGCAGCCACGCAATTTGGACCAAACTCCAATCATACGGCACAAAGGGATCTTCCCTGCACAGACAATCAATGGAGATCTGACTTAACCTTTCGGCATGCTTCACCAGGTCGCCCTTCCATGCTTGTACAGAAGGCTCTCCACTAGGTACAGCTTTACCTGCCTTCACCAAGCTGAGCGCCCGAAGCCAAGCATCTACTCCCAACAGTGAAGGATCAATGGGGCTGAGTGGGCCGAGCTGTAGCGCATCCCCCTCTTCTTCCCCGGAAAGAAGCTCACCGGAAGCCCCCCGCAGGCATATACGAGCTCTGGGCTTGCCCGTGCTCAGTGCCCTGACGCACTGGTGCAGCAGCTTGGAGTCGCCATGAAGCGCAGCCCTCTCCGCGTCTTCAAGAACCACCAACATTCGATCCCGCTTGGCTTGTCTTGCGCGTCGTCTAAGCTCCTTCTGCGCCGCAGATACACGCGCATGCTGCCGGAACCTCTCGAACACATCCCTGAGTGTGGCACGCGGCATTGCATGCAGCAGGTCTCTTTGTTGCCAGTAAAGTCTTGCCAGTCCTACAGGCCGGTGGATAGGGGGAGCTCTGAAGCGGGTCTGGGAATCTTCGAAACTTTGAACCGCATTTTTCAAGACGAGCAGCTCACTGGTCGCAGAGTCCGTACGCCTGGGCTCGTGCATCTGAGTAGCCGGTTTGGCACGCATCCATGGTCTCCAGTCGAGCGCCAAGCTGGCAAGGACAGGTCGATGTCCTCCTTTTCGCCACCCCGCCATTGGCGAAGCAACTGCACAGGCCCGTTTTGACTGCCGGTCTGCCGTGGCTCTTTTCACGCAGATGTAGTCTATCATTGGGCTGCCCCCAGGATGATAAAACGTGGCCCTGCGCTGCCCAAAAGTGTTGAGCACCACCATGCCAGCCTGCTCAAGCAGCGACTGAACCTCAGTTGCTTCCTTCATGTAAACATCAGGTTGAACGGAGCCCATGGCGCTATGTCCAGTGGTTGGCAAGCTTGATGCAAAGGAAGTATTGAAGTCACCAGCTACTATGGCAAAAGCCCTCTCCGGCAGCGACGCCAGGCACTTCCGAAGCTGCGCCCAAACTGTGCCTCTATCCCGAACATTCTTTTCCAGGTCTAACTTGCTGCCTCGAATTTTTACCTTCTGATACACCGCCAGCACGTCCACCTGCTGCTTCCATGCCTGAAATCTCACGTGCAGCAGGCGTCCCGGGACTAGCTCCCGCCATCGAAGCGATGGCTGCTCACATATCTTCTCTCGGACCGCGAACAAAACCCCACCAGATTTAGCCTTGGGCGCTGCAGAATGCATGAAGAGCCACCCTTCTGCTCGCCATTCAAGCTGGTGTCGCCAATGTGTCTCCTGCAACACAAAAAACATAGCCTGTGCATCATCTGCCCACTGCAGCACCTCAGTGAGAATCTCGGGCGATAGCCCACTGCAGTTCCACGTGAAGAAGTTGCATCGGCCCTGGTCGGACTTATCTCCAGGCGTGCCGGATGTTTGCTCCCTTGATCTAAACTGAAAGAATCTCTTGCCTCTATAATCTGTTTGCCCAGTTTTTTCGAGTCTCCGAACTGCACGTAGGTACGATCGCTTCCGCGAGCGAGTACAGCCGTCTTGGTTGCTAAGGGATGTGCTCACCCATAGCTTCGGCGCCTCAGCGCCTCCCGAGCCCCCCTGGGAATGGGGCTCCACCCTCACGCCAGCACCACCACATAATTGAGGAAATTCCATGCTTGCGTGGTGCCCCCGGAATTGGGACCGGGTCGAGTCAAAATTTGTCTCCATGTTGTAGCCACCTCCTTGATGAGTCATGTTCATGGAGAAGCTGGTGGCATACTCGTTGTGTTGATGTTGTTCATGCTGTTGTAGCGGGGTCGTGCTTAGAACAGGATAGTCCTGCAATGGCCAGCGCCCTAAATCCTGCAGGTATGGTGGCATAGGCCAAGGGGTAATGCAACTTGCAGAATCCCATGATGCTTGCATATTCGTCTGGAGGCAGTATGAAGGAGCAGTCTTCCACAATCTGATCCAAAGTTGTGCCAATCCAGTACGCAGCACCAAGCTTGTCAGCGTACAAAATAGAAGATTCTGACGCCGAATGACAATGCAGATATTCAGAAAGTCGCTCCCTTAAAACCACCGTCACGTGCACAGCAGGCGTTAGCGGCATGGCAAGCTCTACAACCCCAATCTCGAGCACTCGTGGCGCTTTTTTACTACTACTACTACTACTACTACTACTACTACTACCACCAAAACTACTACTACTACTACTACTACTACTTCTACTACTACCACAACTCAACATGAGCTACTGCCACCGCTACTAGGAAGGACGCACCACCGCGACGGCGCTGGCGGCGATGACGATGACGACTACGACGACAATCACGAGGACGAGGATGAAAACTAATTCTAGTACTAGTAATGCAGCCCTTGTCCTCCTACTTTTCTTGTTCCACTGTCACTTACAGCTCCTACTGCTACTGCTCGGCCAGTGCTAATGCGCCTGTGCACCACTTCCAGCACTTTCACCACCACACAAACCTCTGCTTTATGCTTTAACTCGGCTGCCTCCAGTCGCTGTCAGCTGCTCACAGTGGGAATCGGTCGGCTTGCATCTGCTTGAGGGGCTTTGCCCGACAAGTGAGAGGCCTTGAGAGCAGAAGGACTGCCAGAGGAGGAGCGGGTTGGCCAGTAGTGGCGGAGACAGTCACGTCAAGTTACAACTCCAAATCCAAACGCCCTTTACCTCCTCTAGAGTCCGCAGCATCGGCAACTCACGAACATGGTTCATGAGCCGGCGCTCGCGCGTGGTGTGCAAAGTGCAGCCGTCATGGCGGACTGATGAAGCTTGTGCCAGGGCATTCTGAGCCCTTCCTCTTGCCTTCTGGCTGCAGTGCAAGAAAGCCAACTGCAGTGCGTGCTTGATTAGTTCTAGTCCGTAAGTGTTTTAGGGCCGTTGCAAGAGCTGGGAAGGTCACCCTGGAACCCAGTACTCAAAACTGCACAACCAGCGCGCGTGTTGTTTGCGAGGATTGGACTGGCATGAAGCCGCCCCGCCCGCGTAAGCAGTGAGACATTCTCTGTCAAATACCATCGGCGCTCCTGCGCAAAGCTCACTTCAACATGAAGAGGACAGCCATCAATGCAGGACGAGCGCCACAAGCAGCATGCGTGAGCACATGCAACAACAAACCTTGGCACCCCCCCGCCTTACCGTGGGTCTTCGTTGGCCGCTGGTGCCGTGGCCTGACTGCAAGGAGACCTGCCATGGAAGCTTTGGACTGCTCGAAGCCGCTCCGCAATTCAATACATCAGCAATAATTGAATGTCAGCAAGCAGGTGTACAGGGGGAAACATGCCTTACAACAGCCTCCTTGCACTCAATGCATGGCTTATGACCGTTTTCAACCTCCCTACCGCCCCTAGACGGGGGGCCCCTCCACAATTCCCATGCCAGCACCTTAGCGAATTCAAATTTCCTTCGCTCTCTTAGGCGGTAATCAGGACCCTCGAGGGGAAGGATTATCTTAGCACCGCCTGGATTCTGAGAAACTACTCCCATAGCTCAAAGACATGGAGCGATCGCTTTGCCTCGGCCAGCTCGACGCATGGCGAGCAGTCTAAGTCTCTGGCTTCCACGTCCTGTCTCGCTGCACCAAGGGGCATGAGCATAATCACAGTAGAATCTTTTGAAGCATAAGCAAAGCTTAGGTAGCTTTGGAATTACCAGCAGTTCTGCAAATTATCGAACGCACCGCGTGAGGTGAATGTTCACACAGTTCTGCGGGGCTGCCTTCTCCCCAGAAGTGAGCAAAGCCATGCCCACCTCGGTGAGGCATGTTCAGATCCTCTGGGGAGCTTTTTCATGTTCAGTACTGGACTGTTTGCGGCAAGGGGGCCATCATGAACAGAATGCATCCGATGTAGCCAGCAAACTTCCACCACGGAGCGTTGTCCATCTCGGACAGGACCACTATTGCGCTTAAGCCTGATGCCGCTCCATGAACGCCCTCTTCTTCTGTTGCATGCTCGGCCGAGATCCTCTTTGCTCTCTACGTATGCCCGGCTCAGCACTACTTACTCACAAGTCACTCCAAGCCAGTTGAAATCACACCTGCGTATGCTCACGCGAAATTTGCACGAAGTCATGCCGCAATGCCAGCCCGCAAAGTCACGCCAGGAACTGGGAAACGCCATGATGCGCCATGCACACGCACGTTACAAAGCAGGTTTTGCAACAACAACAACAACAACAACAACAACAACAACAACCACGACGACGACGACGACGACGACGACGACGACGACGACGAAGACGACGAGGAGCAAAAAACAAAACGCGTGGCATGTCATTTGTTGGTTCAACGGACAAAAACATGTCATTAGTCTTTTTGTCCTTTTCAAAGTCTCATGGCGCTGCCCGACGTCTGGGGTAGGTGACGCCAGGTCCGCGTAAGGCTGGCAAGACTTCCATCATCCATCCCCTCTTCTTAAATCAGCGCTGCCAGAGAAGGAAAATGCCTTAAGAGGAAACCCAGCAACTACTCGCTCTTGAAAAGAAAACATCCAGTAGCTCAGATATGCTCTGAGACATCAATCCCCTAGTACACGCGCCTGCAAGACAAAACTATGGCCGCAGATGGGAAACTCAAAGCACACGCGCCTTTGGAATGACTTCACACAAGCGGAGGTAAGGTACAACATGCATGACTTTGCGACCGCGATGCTGTTAGTGGCGATGTTGGAGCCCATGTAAACCTTAGCCACTCAAGCTTCCAAAATGTGCCGTAAGTATTTTGCATCATGAACTTACACGCGTTCTAAAGGTGCAGAACAAGCTTCTGTAACCATGAAAAGTGCTTCATGTTGCTGCATCCCTCTGGAGATGTAGTACAGATTGCCTTGGCCATTCCATACCGCGCCTTTTTGGAATGTAACATGTGCATAGTTGCGCTATGTTTCGCTTGTCAAATACCTCACCAGGCCTCAAAAATCGCCCACCAGAAAAATCCATGAGTCTGCTGACAGAACCTGAAAAAGGCACCAGACCGGGCTGCTTGTGGAAAAGAAGATGGCGCCGATAAGGCAAGCCCAGGAGACCCAGTGGTTCCAGGCGATGCCTAAGAAATCCAGAAAGCTCAAGATTCGAGCGTTTTCAGGTGTAAACGTGACTGTGTCTCTTGACCGCATGGGTCGTGTATCACTGTATGTGCTGGCTGCACTGAGGTGGAGGCAGTTTCCCTCCACGCACTGCCCTGGCAAGTACTTGCAGGGTTTTGAAGCGGAGCCCAACCAGGAAGCGAGCATGGAAGCTAAGGGAACCTTTGCAGCAATATATTGGCCACCGCATAATTTCGCCTTTTGCCCCTTGATCTGAAGGAAACCCAAACTGAAAGAAGAGCTTTAGAGCAAGTCCGAATCCCAAGAACGTTCGGTCCTGCCAGGGTTGCTGTGATCTTGGTGCACCACATGTTGCCTGACCCAGCGAATGAGCTGATGCATGGATCCGTTGCCCCTGCTTCTCGGGTCCGACGTCCTACGTACCGTTTGCCCGCCAAGTCACCAGCCAAAGATCCCGCGGTTGCTCCCAGGGAAAAGCCCCTGATGGGTGATCCCCTCTCGTAGCGCATCTGGACCTTGGCGCGGTGTTGCGTTCTTCCAGAGCTGGCCACTTTACCGCTGCTACAGAAATCTCAGAATGAGAAAGCCAGTGCTTTCTCTGGATGCTAATGTCTGAGGCTTGTGCAGTTACGTTCCAGAGGTACCTCACATGAGACCGGCTGTAAAGCATCTTTGGTACGGACTTGTAACTGTTGGAATACTGAATGGTTCGCACCAGGCAAGGAAGCAGAGGCCGTAGAAGAGGGTCCGATTCTGCAAGAGCACCGTCTCTACGTATGCGGTGGTCCACTCGACCTCAAACGCATCACCAGACTCGCAAAACAACGGCTTCGAAGCGCGCCCGTTGCCTGCTTGACGGGGCGAAAGAGCACCTTGGCCCGGCCAGCGATACCCGACAAATCTAGCATCCCCTTACATCCAATGCCTTGCGGCTTGACATTTTTCCAGCCAAGGATCGGATGCGGTGGCCGCGAAAAAAATGATACAAGTGCTCAGCAGCCTCCTTGACGTGAGCTTCTCTCCCAAAGAGCACCTGTATGACAGCAAATGTACAAAGCCGAAAAGAAAAGGGATAGTTACCATACATGTCGCGTACAGACAATTATACTTAACATCAAACACTCATTAATCGAGATTGCTTTGACTTTGACGCTTGTCTCGCACCAGTGTCACCAAGGCTCGGGGCAATGACTGTGTTCCAAACCTCAAGACGCGACGGTAAAGCCGCACGTCCTAATCAATGTGACATTCAATGTCAGAATGTGTGTTTTGTTGCTTGACGTGTGGCAATGTCCATGCCGGTCACTGGTGCGATCACAGTGGCAGGAGCCTGAATCAGAGCTGTATGAGTACCAACCCTCTGGCATGCATAACCTTGAACATAAGGGATATAGCACTTATCTTGTGCTAAGCTGGCAGCAACAATGCAACGCATCGGCTGCTTATGCCTTTGCCGCTGAGGCACTAGAGCGTAGCCCGCCATGTCGCAAAGAGGATTCAAGGCGACCTGCAGCATCAAACCTTGGCAGTTTGCCACGCGAAGTCAACAGCCCAGCAGTTTACACAATTACAGCCATCGAGGGTCATTTACGGGACCCAGCCAAATCACTGATATTCAAGGCTCTCCTAGCGCGAACATCCCGGAACCAAGCAATCCCTCTTTCAGCAAACGAGTGTGGAGCAGCGAGCGGGGGTGCTAAAGAGCTTGAAGCCCAAGCCCTGAACAGCTGCCTGGAGTTTCTGCATGGCTGTTTGTGCGGAGCATATCAGTCTGCACTTTGACCTACAGCTCTGCACATAGCGACCTTGAGGTACTGCATTGATGTGCGCAAGCGTAAGTCGACGTCAGCCACAACTTGAAGTTGAAGGAAAGAAGCGCACATAGCTGAGCAGTCATGGCAGAGAATCCAGTTGTGGGCTTCTCAGCCCTGCATTTGTGACATGAGATCACAAAGATCATCGCGGAAATTTGAGAAACTTGTACCACTCCGTTAGGAACTGAACTGGTCACTTAAAGTAGTTGCTCAGCAGTGACTGTGAACTCAGACCCCAGCCTACATAGAAGAGGATGGTGCTTTCGCCTGCAGCAATGTTTCATCAACTGCCCCCGGCCCCATGGTCTGGGGACAGTGGAGCCGTGTCTCCAGGAAGATAATAATGACATGGTATTGTGGCTGTGGCTGAGGCTCCCACGGTCTTGTTTGTCCTGCAGAGCCAAGATAGCCAAGCAAGTTTTGCAGACGCAGGTCAGAAACATCAAGCCAGCACATGCACACTGGCACAGCGGCTGGCCTGCTTGTACATCTCCGCGCGGCGGATCATCTGCTTGCCGATCGTTCCCACCTCAAGGCAAATGCGAAATGCCTTTGACGAATGGGCTCAGCATTGGGAGTGCTGGTCTCATCCGGTATTGCTCAGGCGGCCGCGAGGGTGCCAGCCACAGCAAGGCAAACCTTGGATTGGACGAGCACGTCAAGCTCAGAGTCCGGCAACCCTTCTACCTTTCGATCTCAACGCTCCCTATACAGAAAGGCATGTCTCATGTCGGCTTCGGATGTGTGAAGCTAAATTCTCCCTTCGACCTTTTCTGGTTCGGCGTCACATACGAAAACATATTGTATTCATGTTAACAAAATTCAATTTTCAGATGAAGAAAGGAGAACGTGGCCAAGTGCATGAAACTAACTCGACCAACAAGAGATGCCAGCGCCACGTGACACCCCGCAAGCTCCATGCGGGTTTGGCCGCACACTTCAACGCCTGGCAGGACCTTGATCCAACCGTTTTTCATGCCTGCTTCAGGAGCTGTTGTCTCAGGTGTACGTATGCGCTGGGTCGAGGGCTGCGCTCCCCGACGCGCGAAGTGCACTTGGCCTCACCGAAACGCCCGCTGCAGATCCACTTGGCCGCATCGGGCATAGGTTCCAAGGACGTCACCACTTCAGCGTTCAATGCAGGAAGATGCATTCGTCTTGTTCCTGAAGCCCTCTTCAAAAAAGATTTCGTGTGTTAGCCTCAACTTGGCGTCGCAATTTGTCCGGGTCAAGTGCCATTCTCAGGTGGCAAACAAAAAGGGGGGTCTGAATGGGTTGGTCACCAACAGACCTTGGACGAACCTTGTGAACCCGACAATCCCGGAACGAATCTTAGCAAAGGAAGGTGACTTGGACGAAGGGAAGAAGGTTTACAAAGCTGTGCCTGGCAGCATGACCTTTGGGCCACCTCCTGCGTTTACCCCAGAATTCTCCGTTCCATGTGGGGCCCTTCAAGTCTAAGCCTTAGCCTGCGGCCTCAGGCAGTTGCCTGCCACATACATCGTAGGATGCCATGTTGAGGCCATTCGTCTGAAAACATCTGGAATTGAAGACTTTAGCCTACCCAACATCCTCGATTCTTCATGATCGTGATGCCAACTTCATGGTGGGCCACAGGAACACAACCATGGCTGGATGAGGACTGTTGCTGCTGCAGAAGGATCTTGTCTTCTGGCACTGGGAGAAGGGCGAGAGTGCCGTCTTCCGCCTTTTTCTGAGCACATGAAGCTTTCTCCATGGCTGCGAGCATGATAACGGCACCTTTAGCCTTCAACTCTCCGAAACCTTGAACAATATGGGGCGAGTGCTGACCATGTCGGCTTCTACCTCCACTGCCAGGCTGAGGAGGTTGGCCAACTGAGTCTCCAACGCCAAGCAGCCAGTACTCTCCACCCGTGGGTGGCGGCGTAAGGTGTGCGGCCTTGAATGTTTTGGCTATGGCGGCTATGTGGGGATCTTGATGGGAAAATGCTGGAGTTACATAGGAAAGGGGCTTTGGAAGAGGTTCGGTGGGAACAATCGGACAAAGAGCAGCTTGGAGAGGATCTGTTCAAACCTTGCATAACAAGCCCGGGGGGCAGTGACCACCTGCGTGACGCTGGCGCCGATGCCCTGTGCAAAACCTGCACCATGGAAGGTAACTAGCGAGGTCGGGCAGACCTGTTTCTCTGCGGCTTCTTCTCGCCGCCTTTTACTGTCAGGAGTAGTGTGCGCCTGTTTCATCTTTGCTTCCCACCCAACATCGATAACAAAAAGAAACTTGGGCCTTCTTGAAGCCTCCCATCTTTCTGAGGGCCATGGGGATTGATTTAAAGGGTATCATTGGCCTGGTCCTCTTTAACAGGTGGCAAAAACACAAGAAGAGGGCCGTTTCAATAAAGAACGTCCAGCATCACTCTCGCGCTTCAAGAATGTCCTAGGCTGGGCAGATGTCTGCTTGCGGCATTCCGGCTCTTTGTAGCCCAGCCTGGGATCAACCAACTCCAGCTTCTCTCCACGAACACTCAGATTTAGGGGAATTAAAGTTTGAACAATTAGAAGGCATCCTTCAGCGTCTCCCAGCACAGCAAGGTAAGAAGCAAAGCAAGCCACGCGCTTGCAGAGGTACGCTTGGACTTGTCTCGTAGATTGTTGGTGGAACCGTGGAGCTGCCTCGTCAAAGCAGTGCTTCCTCCGTAGTCACAGATCCATCGCTAAACTGGACAATTTCTGTGCACGAAACGTTTAGGACGCAATTTCTTGGAAGATAACTGCAACTTAAACCTGATACGAGCAGCTGTGTTTCAGAGCTTTGTCCATGTCACATTGACCATTCGGGGGGCTGATAGAAGGGGCAAGGCCCTCAGCTCAGGCTCAGCCGCTTCTCTTCCAGTTGGCACTGTGGTGGTTCCCATCTCCCTGCAACTCCAGCTGTCCAGGATTTAAAAAAAAGGACCCGAGAATCATCTCTGGTCAGGAGTCAGCCATGTGCGGATGTCTTGCGAACCTGCAAGACCAAGACAGTAGCCATTCGTGTTCTCGAGAAACCACAAGCGTCTGGACGTGTCAAAAGTAATTAGACGTCACCGCATCATGTCATGGAACAAGACGAACTTCACGGCAACGCACGGAGCAGGTTCTAGTCCAGGCGCCTGCTACCGAGATCTACTAGTACAGCTATGCCTGCCATGGATGCCGCAACTCCATTGCCACATCCTCGTAGCCTGTGAAGGCTTTGTGCCACCGATGTAACGCTTCGTGCCACCGATGTCTGAGTGTGACTTGGCTACTCATGCTGCTATCGTGAAGGAGTCTTTTTTTTCGTCCGAAGGTATCCGCCGTGATACTCGCAATACATCAGACACCATGGCTGCCGATGGTTGAAACCTGGGTCTGGCGCTTCTGACAAGCTTGCAAGCTTGCGGCTCATCAACTTGGGCTCCTCCAAGCGAAACAGCCAGACCCCTGAGCTAGGCCGTTGAGCAGTTTCTGGACTGCTCAAGCTTGAGCCAAACTAAGGCCAGGAATCTCATGCAGCTGCTGATAAAAGAGCAAGCATGTTCGGCAATCAGGGCTTGTTGCCAAACTGCCCTCCAGTGTCTCTAAGACTCCAGAGCAACTAATCTTGAACGCAAGCTGAATAGCTACTCTGCAGCTACTCTGCTTTCAAAATCCATTATTAGAATGCCTCTGAAGCGGTGCACTTGCTTGCGATGCCTTCAACTTGCGGCGGTGAGGCGACATCTGGCTCCATGGCTCCAAGAAGCGAAGGCCGCTAAGGCAATGCTGTGCGCCTATGCGCTCGAAAACTTGCTTCAGCACTTCCCTTCGACTGCTTAAGTTGCGAAGTATGGCTGCAGGTTCTGACTTTTGGGTGCAGTTGTGGTGCCATGGTAGAAACATGGCCGTCAATACTGCTGGCACACAGCCGAAACGGCAAAGCATTTTTGATCGCCACCTACAAGCCTACAAGCAAATTCCTATCTTGCTGAGCAAGCTTGGGAAATCTTGCCGACAAAAGCTTCAGCCTTTTGAGGGAAAGAGGGCTTTCATAAACATCCTCCTAGGAGGAAGGCGCCTCCAAATCTCCTTGGCGAGCAGCCTCGAGTAGCCTGCGAAGAACTTTCTACGCTGAGTACGTCTTGAACTTTGAAGCGCCGCCTGGCATTCACCACCGGGAGGCCAGACTCTGCATTGATGCACCTCCGACACCTCACAACAATCTTACAACAGGCCGCTTTGTAACGTTTCAGAGGAGCTACTGTACGGTGAGCTATGGCGGCTATGGTTGAGAGATCTTGGCTTGCCACTCTGCGGTACCGTAGACGCTGCAGCTGCCACCCATCAGCTCATAGCATTCTGGGGAGCTGCTACACCTAGAGAGGCAATTGTTTTGCGGTTTTAGGGATCTCCAAGCCACATGGCTGCCGTTACTTTGAACACAAGATTGATTTCAAGCTCAGCTGTCATGGGTGTTGCTACTGACCATTCGTGGTGGCAGAAGAATGCCAGCACTGCAAAAAAGCTGAACCATGCGAAGGCGGTATCTCAGAACCTGCTCCGAACGAGCTTTGAGCTCAAAAGCTGGCGAGGCAACCAATTTGCTGCCTCTATTCATTCAAACCACATCTGAGTTGGTCTTCAAGCAGAGCAGTATGTATGACCCTGCCATGGATTGCGTTATCACCGGGACAAAGGGGCACCTCATGCTGAATGTGGAGAGCCTGCTTGCTGCGCCTGGCGCTGCCTAACCCTGCAGTCTGCACGGGCGTTTTTCACAGTGAGCATCTGCACTGTTGGTGACGTGTCCGGTGAGCTGATGCTTGCACACTTTCTGATGGATGTAAATCTCTACCTTAGTCTTTTACCTTCGTTTGCAACTCTCGTATCGGCCGATGCCTGCGATACAAGCTGCGGAAAACTTTAATGATCAAACATTTAGCAAGTGATGACATTTGTATCGGGCCAAAAAGTACGGGCACCTGCTGTGGAGTCATTAGTCTGTCATCACCTTGTCCGTCACAGCCCCGGCAGCCAGTTCAGAGCAGACACAGGTAGTCCGCTCTAGGACTTGCTGGAAGCTTGCTTTAGACAGCAGCTTCCTATGAAAGCTACTTGCCATGAGCCTACCTGGCGGATTGGTTCCGTAGCCGTGAATTTCGGCCGACGCATTCTGCTAGGACGCCGGGAGCCTTTACATGCTGATCTTCATGTTCAAGGTTTAGGGATCAAGGCTTTGGCTTTGAACGATGTTGGGGACTATGACTATGTGTCAAGCAAGGCTCTTGCACCAGCGCTGTGCTCAAACCCACTGCTAATGACCGAAGGGTGGCCTTGAAACCTGGAAATTTCTTGCTTTGTGAGCGTAAGGCCGGGAGGACCCTGATATTGCCCAGAAAGCTGAGGCTCCCACGATCTTGTTTGTCCTGCAGAGCCTAGATAGCCAAGCAAGTTTTGCAGACGCAGCTCAGAAACATCAACACACACGGCCTGTCTCACGGCAAAATGCTCGCAATTGGTCAGCACATGCACAGTGGGTGTGACCTAAGAAAACATATTGTATTTCATGTTCACAAAATTCAATTTTCAGATGAAGAAAGGCGAACTTGGCAACGTGCATGAAACTAACTCGACCATCACGAGATGCCAGCGCCATGTGACGCCCTGCAAGCTACAAGGCCGCCAAGCAAAGTTGATTGGGGCAAGACAGGGTCCTATCTTGTTGTTCAGGCTTTCTGTCATTGCAGTCAGTCGTTAGCCTACCGTTTTTGGTCTGTCCCCCGCCTTTGCACTTGAAGAATTAGACGATAAGTTGGCCAGACGCACGAGGCATCTTGGGCTTGCAAAGCCTGCAAAAACAAAGCCTCGTGATAACACGAAAACCTCTGCTATGAGAAAGCTTGGCTTCGCACTCTGCCATGCCGTGCAAGCCGCAGCTGCCACCCATGAGCTCAGATGATACTGGACAGCATTGGGCAGCTGTTATTCTTAGAGAGACAGGAGCTTTCGGTTCCGAGGATCTCCTAGCCGCCAGAAAGGACCCGGGGCTCTGAGCCGCTCTCACCAGTGTCAGGTGCACATACAGGCAGCTGAGCAGCTGCACCATGTCTACACCTCTGTAAATGCCTCCTTGCCTTACACGCAGTCTTTTCGATCACTCTCCCCTATCCCATGCAGGAACAGGTCAAGCGTCGTCTGATGCTCTGTTCGCATGCGGGACCAGCCGGCCATCGGATCCTACAGCTCTCTGGGTCAGGAGGGAGCCGTGGTAGGGGTGCTTTGGGTTGGGTGGGGGCCTGTGTCTTGCCCGTCTCGGCCTGTATACAGCTATTTCCGCACTTGAACAGATGCAGATGGCTTTCATGCCCTGTCAGACGCCTTCACAACAGGTCGATCTGAAAGGGAAGGTGAAAGCGAAGGCTTCCGATTTACGCTATTATGGGTGACTTATGGGAGTTGTGGAGGATGGCATAAGCCATTTGCTGCCCATGTTCGAACTCTGAATGCATCTCTCTTCCCAAGTCGTTTACTTACACGTGTTTTGTTCTACTTGCCAAATGACCAACCCTGTTGTGCGGGTGCAGCCCTCACAGACTCCGATCAATGGCCTGGCGTGAAGTGTGGTAGGCTTGCCGGCTAAGCAAGAAGCTGAACAAAGGTGGTGCGCCTCTCATGGGAGTGGCAAAAGCTGCAGCCTGAAAGCGGCAACCTCCCAAGAAGCCAGGTTTGGCTCTGCCGCCAACCTTGCCCAACTCGCAAAGCTGTGCCCAGGCCTTCCCCCAGGCAAGAAGGAAGCCCATGATCCAGTCCTCCAGATCAAAAACTTCCTGTGCCATCATTTTCTGAAGCAGAAACACAGGCATGTCCTGGGCCGCACCACGCAGGGAGCTGCGTACGTAAGGTAGGCAGCTCATGGGCAGCAGTGCTGACAGCACCTCTAGTAAACATCAGTGTACAATTACGCCACTTCTGACCGTGATGCTCCAGGTCACAGTTGCTCGCTGGTGACATCCGGGCAGCCAGATGTGCGTAATCCAGTTTCACTTCAGGGTTAGTCTAGGCTCCCGCACGCGGCGCTGGATCCGGGAGAGAGGCCCAGGAGCCTGCCCAGTTCTTCTTTGGGCACACAGCTTGCTGCAAAATGCCAGGCTTGCTAAATCTGCTTTGGCTGGGCGCCTGCAGCAAGCTAAGCGGCCGCTCGACAGAAAGCTTCGACGAGACGCAGCTTCGGCCCTTGCCCAAGGCGACGACCTAATCCCCAGGTGCCGCATTGCCAGTCCAGCGAAGCCAGTTAGGTATTTCTCTAAGATAGAGTTAGGATGTTCGGGGTCCTCGGGGTCCGGGGTCTGCTGCGGAATGTTCGGACCCCTGCTATATCTGCTATGAGAATCCCCAGCAAAGGCGCAGCATTTTCAGAAACCTCCTCTGAGCACGCAACTGTCTCAGCCTTGTAGCCGACACAAACGCGCGGGCATGTTAGCACCTGGCAGTCGGGTTGTGGTGATTGTTTAGGATGGTAACTAATGCTCACCTCGCCATAACAACTTCCAGTTGATTGACCCTTTTTGTGGGGACCGTCCCCGTTCAATAAATGACACCCTCTATCTGGAAGCTTCTGGTACTAGCTGCCTCGAAACAACTTGATTTGGGGCTGGAATTTCCGGGCCTTAAACTTCATGATTGCAGGGTGGTTGATAGTTGTGAGGTCTACATTGCAGGGGACGCAGGGGCTCCGGCACAAGGTTGCCTTAGTGTTCTTTGTGTGGACCTTGTCTTTTTATGTACCAGGCAATTGTTCTTTTTGAAGATGAAACCTTCGACCCACAGCCCTCAGGTTGCAAGGACCTCGCCAGTCGGCTTGGAGAGCTCCAAGATATGCTGCAGCAAGACTCTCTTGCTCCTGGGCTGTGCTGCAACACCCCTTTGCTAAAATGTTTGGATGCCTGGGAGCCCAACGCGAACTCTCGCTTCTGTGGGGAGGGCAGCGACACTGCCAAGAATCGCAGAAGTGGCCACCTGTCATTGGAGAAAACTAAACGAGCTGCACCTTGCACCCCAGAAGCGCCTTGCCCGAAGGTAGGGGCGCAGCTTCTGACAGAGGAGCGAGTGAACCTGCTGCACATTCATGCATACGCAGCGCAATCCTTGCAGCGCGGCATCTAAGTCCACAGCCACCAGCACTGGTAACAAGGACACCTGACAGCAACTACATGTACTAACGTCCCTGCAAGTTGCTCCAACTTGTTCAAATGCTCTGAACACCTGTCTTCCCCCCCGATGAATGATAATCATGATCCTGAGGCTGTTAGGCAACACCCAGTGCCCTTCAGGTACCACACCGGGGCCCGAGCTGCCCGGTCGTAGGCGCGGAGAGCCACGAGGCGACAGAAGCGCGGCGCTTCCGTCTGTGCGGCCTGACATGAAGTAGGAAATAGCTCTGCTTGGTCCAGAAGCCCTTAAGACTTCTTGCCATCCTTGCGCTCAGTGACATGGAATGGATGTGAGGTTGGGTAAGGGGTGGGCCTTGGTCAAGTTGGGCCTGGTGTGCCAGGAGATTGACATAAGTAGGGCGCAAACCGAGGGGACCCCCGGATGGGCGGACCCCGAGAGCACCCTTGACGAACCTTGTCAAGCAAGCAGAACCCTTGACGAACCTTGACGAAGGAAAAGCGGGATTGAGCCCCTTAGACGAACCTTGTCAAAGGCTCATGGGGTTGTCTACCTTTGCGCCGCACCCCTTCGTTTACCCCTGCATAAGGGGAGCTTGTTCCCTTGGCCTTGCAAGCCAGTAAAGCCGCCTTCAAGGTGGGAGTCAAAGCTGGTGGACATCAGAATCGCGGTTGTGGTTTGACGGGTGGTGCTGCACCATGTCATGGAGCTTGCCGGAAGCCAGAGAGCAGTTTGAAGAGGATGGACTTTGCCGTGTCGATTTGTGCGTGGCATCTCAGGGTGGCTGAGCCATGGTTTAGGGGTTGCAGCGAGGGGATTGGTGGCTCACACCCGTTGGCCGTGAGGTTGCGCATCTCCCCTGAGGGAACCCCTTGCCGGAGTGCGTCCTTCTGGCCTGGATGTGAGGCCGGGTCAGCGAGCATGGAACATGTTTAGAGCTTCTGTACTGGCAATGCTTGCATTTGATCGCTGTAGGTATGTCAACTTTCCCCATAGAGCATCCAAGAACAGGTAGGCTATGGCAGGCTTGCTAGTTCAGCCACCTCTGTCACCCAGCTGAAGGTGTCGAAGGCATTGCTTCGGCTCTCCACCTGTGACGCCAGCTGCATGCAAGGCGGGAACATGCTGGAAGAGTCGGTTTGTGCCCTTCAGTCGCGTGGCCTCTAATTGGAGTCCACATAGTCGGTTTGTGAACTTGCGGTTCTCTGCCCGTAGCCTGAAGCTTTCAACATGATCGGTGGCTGACGTGAGGCCGACAATCAGGCTTCGCTTCTTTATGCTCTCTCCCTTTCTTCACCGCAGTCACGACGCATGCCGCAACGTTACTATTACGCCACGGAGGGCTCGGAAGCATTAACACGCTGCTGGCCTGCTCTGCAGGCAGACAGGAGACCGAGGAGATACAGGGTGTTGCAGAAGGCTCACGGTTGAGATTGAGGGGTCTGAACTTCAGCCCGCTCCACCGCATCCCGCGCCAGCTGCTCCCAGTCAGAACGGAAGTAGAAGAAGAAGAGCCACACCATAGCCTGTGCTCTGCAGAGTCTGCTTCACAACTCGTTGCATCAGACGGAGCTGCTCAGCCAAGACTAAGGAGCTCTGTTCGCCGCAGGTCCACGTAGGAGTACATGGAGTACAACTAGCTACGACGTGTGTAGATGAAGCAGTTTTGCTCGAATGATTTGCTTTTCTTAGGCCAGGATACAAGCCCGTAGCCGATCATCAGGCCCTCACAGATCCCCAGCAGCCCTGGCGCAGGACTTGCCAAGGCCGCACACGTGTGCTTAACTGAATGCATTGGCCTTCTGCCCGGCCGAGGAAGTAGCTACAAGGGAAGCCGAGAATCCAGCAGCAAATCTCAGGCAGAAACATGAGCAACCGGTACAAAAGCTTTTTGGCTGAGTTCTGCGGCAGTTTCGGGCCAAGCTGCTGGTAGAATGGCGGAAGGGATCTTTGCCCGTCCTGCGCAGTGGCAGCGGCACAGGCATCAGGACTGTGCAGACAATTCCATCCGAGCCTGGAAGAACTGCAATTGGATGGTGATGGTCACTACATGTGACTACAGAGTTCTCGCACTCACCATGGATTGAAGAGATATCTGCACCCATGACACGTCTCTCCTCAGCCCTCGGCTACAAAACTCCAGCATAGCAGACCACAGCGGTCCCTGCTTGCTGAGCACGCAAATCAATGGGATCACGACGCCAAGCATGGAAATGGTAACGGCACCTGGCAGTTCTAGCTCCAAAGATTGGGCATGCTTGCGACGTCAGCAAAGCTGCTGATGGAAACAAAGTGTGGCATGCGCAGATACAGCGTCATCCCAAAGATGCCTGCCCATCGCAAACTCCTGGGCGCAGCAGCAAAGACCGCACTTGCGTCTGGCCCATAGCTCTCACTGACAGGAAAAGCTGCTGCGTCAACAGACAACTTCCCGATGACGTAACGGCACATTAAGTTCAGGCCCGCTGCAACATGAGCTGCTGCACCACGGGGTCAGGAGAGGCCAGCTTCACAAACCAGTTCATGAACTCAGAAGCGAGACAATGACATGCCATGCGCATCCTCACAGCTCTAACAGGGCCGCGACTGCCGTGCAAACAGCTGCCATCGCCACGTTGCCGGCCAATGCAGCCTGGGCTTTGAAAGACTGCGATCCACTCCACAAGTCACTAGAAGTGACCACTTCTAGTACTTTAGTAATGCAAGCAACCAGAACTCCCAGGTTGGCAACAAAGGCCGCCTCTTTGGGCTGTCCTCGCAGATCGGAGACACCGGTCAAGGCCTGAGGCTAAGAAAATCCGAGCCTTGTCCCAGACGCCGCGACATTCGTATTCCAACAGCATCGCCAAGGGCTGCAGTATACAGGAAGCCCGCGAAGAGCAAAGTCATAACCTCAAGCGTTCAAAAGCATGGCAATGCTTTCAAGTGAAGACTGCCAGGCTGTCCAAAACATGGCCAAAGCATGGCTCTGCCATGCGGCAAGCGAGAAAGCAGCTGTCTCAGCCGGCCCGATCTGGCCAGCCATCAGCGTGCAGACCTCTTACACACTCCCAACGCAAATGAAAGTCCATAAATTTTGTGAACGTCTTGGACACCCCATGCCTGGAACTGCAGTTCTTCGGCAACGCCGCCCAGGGCAGCGGGCAAAGTCATGGCCAGCAACCTTGGGCCATGCTTACGAGTTTGGGTTCTGCCGAGAATGCCACTTTCGCTTCTTGGTTTGCGGGTTGGGGCTCCAGATCATCATGCAGCCTGAACTCAGCTTCGTTTTCTTTTTTTCCCGAATGCGTAGCAGAAGGGTTCCCGTTTTAAGGTTGGGGTCCAGGGGTCCAGGAGGCGACGCGAGGTCGTTGCGTTTATGTTCGCCAAGCCTCCGCAAGCGTTCGCAAGCGTCCGCAAGCGTCCGCAAGCGTCCGCAAGCGTCCGCAAGCGTCTGCAAGCGTCCGCAAGCGTTCGCAAGCGTTCGCGAGTGTCGGAGAGTGTCGGAGA